>JASAND010014218.1:0-18094 GCA_030248195.1 Trissonchulus latispiculum
ATAGACATTCAGTACTTTCTGCAATACTCTGTGAATATATGCTGATTAAAGCGGAAGTTTGTCTTCTATTTTCTCTGCTCAACAACTAGGCTCTACTTGGCCTCTCACAACTTTCGCTATAGGGGTTTTCTGGTGCGCCCAGCTCATTTCCGGTGTCCGTTTTGCCGCCCGACTCATCCATCTTGCTGGGCTGGTTCCACTTTGCCGTCTGGAGGGTCATGTCGGCAACTGTTTCCTGGAGTTACATACTAGGCTCTACTTGGCCTCTCAAAACTTTCTCTATAGGGGTTTTCTGGTGCGCCCAGCTCATTTCCGGTGTCCGTTTTTCTGTACAACGCACCCATTTTGCTGGGCTGGCTCCACTTGACCGTCTGAGGGGTCAGGTCGGTAAGGGGCAGGGGCGGATCCAGGGGGGGGCGGGGGGGGGGGGGGGGGGCGGGCCGCCCCCTCGTCGCGATTCGAAGGTAGGAAAAATTAAGGAGAGAAAGAGGAAAAAGAGCGAATAACCAAAAAATTTCGCGCCTTCGGCGCGAATTTTCTAATTTTTAACCGCATATTTATTGCATTTGTGAAGAAAAAGCTTGAAATGCATCCGATTTTTCGGAGAAAATTACCATTTTTGCATAAAAATGTCAAGAATTTTAAAAAATTTGTTCAGTTCTTCAGTATAAAAAGAATTCAAGATCCGAGTACCGATTTTATTGCGAAAACAAAAAATTTCTTCAACTTCTGGGAGGCTCCGCCCCCCAGACCCCCCGCTGCAAAAATTTTGCCGCCCCCCCGTCACGAAATCCTGGATCCGCCAGTGGTAAGGGGTAAGGTGGTCCAAAATAAAATGTTTCAAAAGTGGTCAAATTTGGTACCAAATGAAAGCCCTAAGTGAGCTGAGCAACTTTTGTCATAGAATTGCATGATCAAAGTGGCTGTAGGGTGCTGTGGTGGGTGGGGTGTGGACTTAGGCGATTTTGGGTCAAAAATAAAATTTTTCAAAAGTGGTCAGATTTGTATCAAATGAAAGACCTAAGCGAGCTGAGCAACTTTTGTCATAGAACTGCATGCTCAAAATGGCTGTAGAGTGCTGTGGTGGGGGGGGTGGGGACTTAGGTGATTTTCGGTCAAATATGAAATTTTTCAAAAGTGGTCAAATTTGGTACCAAAATAAAAGCTTTAAGTGAGCTGAGCAACTCTTATCATAGAATTGTATGCTCAAAGTGGCTGTAGAGTGCTGTGGTGGGGTTGGGTGGGGACTGGGGACTTGGCGATTTTGGGTCAAAAATAAAATTTTTCAAAAGTGGTCAAATTTGGTATCAAATGAAAACCCTAAGCGAGCTGAGCAACTTTTGTCATAGAACTGCATGCTCAAAGTGGCTGTAGAGTGCTGTGGTGGGGTGGTGTGGGCACGTAAGCGATTTTGGGTCAAATAGTATCTGCTTGCTCATGGTGATCGGAAATATATTATGTTGGTTCTTTTTTTGCGCATACATATGTAAAAGAATGGAAAAAAGAACCAAAAATGCTCCTTCGTCGCATGTAAAATACATATGAGTACTCTCAGGCACGTTGTACAAACACGGAAACTAGCCTGTAAAATGCATATGAGTGGCGTTGAGGTTGTAAATTAAGGAAAACAAGTTGCAACGGTTTAACATATGAGCCTGTCCTACAACGAGGCTCATATTGGCGTCACAGTGCAGCCTTAAAGATCATCAGGTCATCATATTAAAGAAAAAACGAATGAATAGACATAACATGTTAGCATTGCGGCTTGAAAGAAATGG
This sequence comes from Trissonchulus latispiculum, assembly GCA_030248195.1. NCBI lineage: Eukaryota > Metazoa > Nematoda > Enoplea > Enoplida > Ironidae > Trissonchulus > Trissonchulus latispiculum. The sequence goes on from JASAND010014218.1 coordinate 1,779, forward strand.
ACAGAACGAAGTGAACTGCGACACCAAGTTTAACTGTACATGCAAGCTGATGTTTCCCGAAACACCATGGCACCTACTATTTCCGGAAGCACTATAGTACACCTACTGTATTCTCGGAACACTATGACACACTACTCTCACATACGTAATGCTTTCCCCACATGGCTCTGAGTCAGAGCGCAAAGTGGCATGCCGTATAATGCGTATGCACAGTATAATGTCTTAGCGACAAGATGTGTGAAGGACAATTTTGTAATGAAAAGCTTTACGTGCTATTTATATGAAGGTCAAATATCGGCAAATTATATTATGACATACGCCAATATGAGCCTCGTTGTAGGACAGGCTCATATGTTAGCCGTTGCAACTTGTTTTCCTTAATTTACAACCTCAACGCCACTCATGCATTTTACAGGCTAGTTTCCGTGTTTGTACAACCTGCCGGAGAGTACTCATATGTATTTTACATGCGACGAAGGAGCATTTTTGGTTCTTGTTTAAAATTGGCTGAAATTATTGTTAACTGGATCACTGCTGTCATGGCTTACTGAGCCTGATTCGCAGGTTGTGTATAGTTTATATGCTTACACAAATGGCGTAATGCCATGATACATTAGACGCTTGGAAGAGAATCTTTAAAAGGACAGAAGGACAAGAAACAAAAATGCTCCTCTGGAGCATGAAAAAATTAATATGGGTGATGGTGAGGTTGCGAAATCAAGAGAGGACTAGTCTTTAAAATGCTTAATATGGGGCTAGGTTCAAAAATAGAAGAGGACTAGGTTGTGAGCGAATTAATTGGCACAGCTTCGCCGAACAACCCATATTCGCGGAATTTCACGCTTCGTCATAGCTTTTGTCGCATACAGAGCTATCAATTTCAGTCAGTAATAAGAAATTTAAGAAGTTGAATACGTACTCATTGAATACAGTTGTTTGCATATACGTGCTCTGTTTATAGACTAGCTAGGAATACGTATGTGCTTAAATTATCATCATTTGGTCGGGTTGAACTGCGGCAAGCAACGAGAAGAGGTCTAAGGACATGAGGCTAAAGCTATTGGTTCAAGCAGGGAGGAAATAGAAAGTCAGAGTCCTAAGATTATTCTTGAAATATAAATTTTCCGTATAAATGAATAAAGCGCACTGGTCAGTATAAAACGTTTCTCGAAGAAAAAGTTTGACTAACTATAAACTAAACGTAGCGTGGATGGATATGCATACTGAAATACATTTATAAACCGCGAATATGGGTTGTTCGGCGAAGCTGTGCCCATATTAATTCGCTCACAACCTAGTCCTCTTCTATTTTTGAACCTAGCCCCATATTCAGCATTTTGAAGACTAGTCCTCTCTTGATTTTGCAACCTCACCATCACCCATATTACTTTTTTCATGCTCCAGAGGAGCATTTTTGTTTCTTGTATACTCTGTTCTGACTCTGTGATACTTTTGAAAAGTACACACATTGTCATTGTTAAACCTTTGTCTGACTATTCGTTGTTAGTATAATTTTCTTTGAAATTCTGCCAAGACAACAAACATGATTGTTTCACTAAAAACTGACTTTCTTGGCAACATCGTTGTCTTCCTAGAAGTTCTCAGCAGGCTCTTAAGGGGGGGGGGGTCGCCGGGTACCAAATTTTATAGTCACCGATTTCGCTCATTTTTGGCTATAATATACCCCCATATGTGTCCAAAAACAAGACAAACTTTTAGAGTCTAGGGTCAATCCAGATAAGAGATATTGCAGTTCAAATCCCTACAATTTAGTATTTACGCCACCATGCCTCGCTGAGGGCTTCGAAGTCGTGTTCACATAGGATGACGAAAGACTACGGCATGGCCAATAGATCAAATTGAAGCCTCTATCTGGGGCTATTTATTGCTGTGCAAATGACAATGATACGCCAAGCACCGAGCGAGAAACGACGTTTGCACGATTTGCTCAAGCACCTTCCGACTGTTATCTACTTCAAACTTCAACGGGCTCTAACTTTCTCATACTGCTTTGTAGAGAGTTGGTGCAAGAAGATAAAATGTTCAGGACATCGAGAGCTTCATGATATAAAATTTGGCTATATTTGAAAACTTTGAAAATTTGCCATTTTTTGACTATAGGCTTCCGTCATCGCACTGAGCCATGCGTCCACAGTTAAACACCAGCAATTGCAGTGAAACACACGCACACATCTTCCTTTCATATGTGCAAATTGGCACACCGAATTTGGTTGGGATAGCTCTGCTTTCACCCGACTTATGGACCATTATATTTAAAAATTTGAGAAAATGGCGTATTTTGAGGCAAAACGCCAACGCGGTGACCAAAAGTGTGATCTACTCCCAATCAGCAGCACAGATTGTGCGTATGCAAATTGAAGCTCTATTTGTGTACTGTGTTAATATCTATACGCGACATTTGTGCAGTAAACGGATAGTTCAGGGCATGACGAAACATTTCTTCGGTGGCATTTTTGTAAGTCAGAATTTAGCAAAAACCGACTTCATCCAACTTTGAAAATTTCTAGAAAATGGCAGAGCTAACGAAAAAACACCTCATATAGATATTAACACGCTACCTAGTCCAGATTAACATTTTGCCCAGTTATAGCTCATTTGCTCTTGCCCAGCGCTCAAACTTTTGGTCACCGCAAAATTTTCCTAACTTTTTCGTTTTCCTATGTTTAACACATGTCGAGGTCACCTTTGGAGGACTATTGTGAATGATAGGGAAAGTTTTGCAACAAACGCAACTGTCTTGTTTTGGGGACCCATGGGGACTACAAAATATGTGAAAATGAGAAAAATCGGAGATGGTCGAAAATTCGCGACCCTCCCCCCTTAAGAAGTGTTTTTACGCAATTTTAAAAATTTGCCTTTTATTTACAGACGCGTTTGTTGCATATACCAATAAGCATTTGGAGAACAGAAATCTATTCAAGAAGTACACCATGACTATGGTATGATGATTATGCAGAAGTTAATATCTCGTAGTTGGCACACGCATAACTTGTAATTCAGTAAGTCTACCACCGACTTCCTTGTTTATGGTCTCATTTTAATTCTTTTTCTGCTGAGTTGTTATCTTTATCTGAGAAATTCGGCTATAATATAGACAGTATCAATTCTTTTTATAGGTAGCTGTTGCCAATAATTCTCTGATGTGTTCGGAGTCCTGTGATAAGGTCAGAGGGCAAGCCAAGGCTAGAGGCGCTAATACAGATGCGTCCCAACGAAAGGCTTTGTTGGATAAAATTGATAAACTTAAGGAAAATTGGATATCTGATACAAATGAAAGGTGTATATGTACAAGTTTTAAGATTGCTGTGTCCTTTTTCGCTGTCTGCGTGTTTAGAAACGGTGTACCCTAAACAGAAATGATTGAAGCTTTCTAACACTGCTTTCTACTTGAAGCTGTGCTTAGCTATCCTATCGCAGTTAATGATTATGATATTGAATAAAGATTTCAAGCTTTCGAGCGTTAATCCATAAGCCAAGGGTTCTTTAGATCCCACCTGAGGCCCGAATTTTCTGGGTATCTGCTACTGGATTGTCATATTGTGTTCCCAAGGATTTCAAACTTCATTTTATATATACTTCGTATCTTTGAAATTAGTTTAAAACGTCCATCGCATGTTTCGCATCATCTGCTCTCCGTAAATACTCCAGTTCTTCAGTCACAGGTGGCAAACTGAATGACCGCTTCAATTTGAAGGTTGACTTTCTTAATCAATATGTATGAGTATGAGTATCAGTATGAGCTGGCCGGCTTATGGATAAGCAGCCTGCCTCGCTGATGAGAAATAGACCACCACTTGAGGCTACTCGGAGTGTGTCAGTTGGACTATTTGTGTTTGACTTGTTGTTGCTGTGTGGTTGTTCACTGCCTAAAGTCTGACACAAAAACGTGTGTACAAAATTTTGATCACTTATACTGCATTTAATATTCATCGGAGACCCATAACATAAATAAAAATTTTCCTCTCATGATGACGATTCAGAAAATATATAATGTTATGGTTTCCGATGAATATTAAATGCAGTATAAGTGATCAAAATTTTGAACACACATTTTTGTGTCCGACTTTAGTACATAGTCTATTTCTTAGTTATTTATTCACTATATTAATTGCTTAGAATTTTTTCAGTATCAGTTGTTTGCTCATGGAATTGCAAAAGGATCTTGAGACATACTTTGCTGAAATTATGAGTAAAAAGTGGTAAGCGTAGTGTAAATGTTTGCTTTTTGAACTAGTAAGGTATGCATTTATTAAATTGAAGTCTTCTGTTTTCTTTGGTCAACTTTTATCACCTCTATGCACTATAAACTTTCGATTAGAGAATCTCTTCCTCGTATTGCTAAAGTTATTCGTGAAGTCTTTTCAGGGGCGCACCCCCCGTCAGGTTTCTGACTTATCTGTCCTTTCTTCCTTCGAGGGTCCGAAAAATTAAGAAGCAGAATGGAGAAAAACAACAATTTTCGCGCTTTCGACGCGAATTAGCCATTGTTTGCTTGTTTTGAACGTAGCACATGGGGTGGGGTGGATGGCTCTCAGTTGTGTTGCGTTTCTTTCCGCTTACACATACTTACGCAAGTTATAAAAAGTAGACATCAGCTGCCAAAGTTGTTAAAGCATCACTACTTTTTCCAAAATGCACACTCAAATTAAAAACGTGCAAACACAAGTGCACAGTCAGCACGCATGCAAGTTATCATTTGTTCATCCTTTAAAACAGCAAAAAAGTCAGAAAAAATTGCTGTCACGACCTAGAAACTTCTGGGGGGCCGCTCCGCTCTCCAACCTCCGCTTTACTATTTCAAAGAAAGATAGCTATTTCAGAACGATAGCACTCAACATCGAACCAGTGAGACCAACTAGTTCCCAAAGTATTCAAAACATGTTTAAAAATAAATAATTTTATAGAGAGAAGTTTAAATTTTTGGCGCCCCCCTTTATCAAAAAACTCTGGGAGTGTCACTGAGACACTCACTTTCTACTGTTGTATTGAGAATTTTAAGTAATAGTTCTATGCACAAATTCTTTTGAATCTGTAACTTCATTCTTAGGCTGGGCGATAGCGGTCCGTTTGGTGTTATCTGTGCGACTGTGGCCGACTATCATGTTGACTACAAACACCTTCGCCCTCATTTGCTGTCTAGTTTGTTGTCGGAGTTGCAGTTTCGCATTGTGCGAGAATATATCCGGGCAATCGAGGCAAGGTAAGTAAGTTCTGCTTTTCTGACTTGGCAATTGTTTTATTCTGGCACATTGCGTACGTGTGCGGTGAAAAACGACGACAGTAACGGTGCTCTTACTTCCATCGTTTTGCTAGTTGTCAATTGAAATCAAGTTGAGGATAAATAACGGATAATGTATGGAAACGTAACTTGAACTCTCAGATTGTTGCTTAAATGCTCATTTTATGATGGCTGGGTATTCTTTCTAGAATAAAGCGTTGATGCTTGACGAAATTTTTATTTTTCCAAAGATTGCATGCATGACGGTCGACAGACTTAAATAATTTGGCTTTTTTCTGGATTGAAGTATTTTTACTCTGTTTTCAGGCGTTTATCGTTGACAACGTATGAAGACCGCAAAAGAACTGGTGATCAGCTGAGATCAGAGTCTCAAAGTCTCAAGGAATTGGTCACCAAATACGCACCAATGGGAGAAGAGGTGTCTGCTCAATTTTCTTCCTTCTACTGTTTGTATTAGTTTAGTGGTAGTTCAGCCTCTAAAACTAAAGCTTCTTGTCAGCTTCTAAAGGTTTCAGCTTCAGTCATCGAAACTTTAAACACTGAAACTTTTGTGAACCGATTTGAAACTGAAATTATTTCATGCCAACGACTGAAATCGGAACTATAAACCAGAAAATACTTTGGATAAAAAACTGAAACTTCCTCGCATTGAAAATTTTGATCTCCGATTCTGTTAATTTTGCTGCAGGGTAGGTTTAATAGTCGTCAAATTATGCTGCGCGTTAACTAGGAAGAATGGAAAATTAACAAAAATGGTTTGTCTCTTCGAAATGGTTTGTAAAGAGTTATAGAGAAAAGGTAAGAGTATATATAGTATAAAGTTATCAGCCAGAAATCAAAACTTTAGTTTCGAGTAGATGAATTTTCCATTTTGACAGCCCGACTTGCTTGTTTTCTGTTATGTTAAGAATTTTTTAATCTCTGTTGTAGCTTGAGCTGGTCACTGACGTTTTGCCAGCTGTTGCTGAAATTCTGGTGCTACGGGACAAGTCACTGCTATCGCTTGAAGTCTCTGTATGTGTAGGGTGTTTCGTTCGTTCTTTCAATTCTATTGAAGTTAGGATGTTGAAGCACCTTTCCCTTTATCCGTTTCTCTCTTCTGGGCCGGGCGGCTTTCTATATTTGGTGTAGGCGAACTGTTTAACACGTTCCCGACGGCAAAATTTTTCGCCTAGTTCTCCTAAATTTTAATTGTATTTAGCGGCCCGAACTCATCGTTAATGTGACGACTCCTGTCGTTGGTCAGATTTGATCAGCGTGATGAGATCTGTTTGGAAAGCTATTCAGTCTGAGGACGTAATTTGCGTTTTTCACATTTTTTAAGTTTATTGCAACAAAAAATGTAAAACACGTAATTTTGCGTTCAGATTTTAAGCATAAAACTGTACAAAACGATAAAATTTTTGGACGAAATGTTTCTGAGTGGGCGTAAAATCATTTACGTCCAAATGATTTATAGCCTAATAAATGCTCCAGACAGTAGGTATTCCACCCTTTGAATAGAAACTAAATAGATTAATTTCGCCATTATGCCTAGTAGCACAAAATCCTTTTATTCAGAAATATACGCTGGAATCTGGACGTAATTATACAAAGCATATTTTTTGAAATGGTAAAGACGCATCATTACGTCCGAACGAGCCGGGAGATTTAATTTAGATTTGAGCGCCGCTGAAACCCCGGACGGTTTCTCTGAGCTGGCGGCCGGACCCTGCTGGCCTAGCTTGCAAACTTGACCGGCTGCTGTTCCCACTGGCCAGCTGGTGGCGTAGTTTTGCACAATGATCTTGTCATTTTCAATATCTTTAGCAGCACGATTACATGACTATCTAACTCCTCAAACTCATCATAAATTATATTGGGCTGTTAGTCGGTCGCCGATCACTATGTGCGTTACCTGTGTTCGGTTTGACACCACTATTTTCACCCCCCCCCCCCTTCCAGCCAGCCGGTTTGACGTCAGTCGACCAAATCTACCACATGCTGCTTTGCATCTTTTGGCAATTGATACACTGGAGATCTGTGCTCCAGCATAATATGTCTGTGTAACAAGCAGGTAAACTGCACATTAAGTGTATTTATTTATTGCAGGGTTTCGTACAAAAGTTTCCAGATATCACCAACGAACAATTAACGAGCTTACTTCAACTAAGAGGTGATGTTAACAGGACGGATGGTCGTCAGCTGGCAACTGATATTTTGCATCAGAATAGATTCAGATCTGGTTCTCCGAACTCTCCCTACATTAAATTGTTTCAGGGATAGTTAAACTCTTTGTGATAAGATTAGTTTATTTATTGATTTTGAAAAATGTATAATTGTTACTGTTTATATAACCATTGCACTTTGTTTTTATTTATTTAAGATGCCATTTCTAGTAAACTGATAAGAGTCTTGAAAAATCATTAATAAACACTTGCAGGCATTTTCAACGAAATCAAGACTAAGGCACTAATGTTGCGGGATTCTCTATATACTAGGTTGAGTCCTCCTTGGACTTGCTTCGTTTGACAGACTTGAGAGAGATCTGTCCCGTTCAATTGATTCAATTTCGTCCGCTATATGAATTTCCGGAGCTTCTTCGGGTGAAATGTGACGTGTCAATTCTAGCGGCCGTAGAATAGCGTACGTAGAACCAAGATCATGGTTTGTGCCATTATTCCCTAGGGACGAGCGTTTACTTTCACCGTTCTCTGGTTTTTCTGATCCTGTGAAGTAATGCCTAAAAGCACAACATGTATTTGAAATTATTAGTTATGAAATAAGTTAGAGGAGTAGTGTTGGGCGTTGGCTGGTGGGGCTAACACTGTTGTTTCAGTAGCCAATTTCAGTTTCAGTAGATGGTCTGAAGTCGGCAGACCTAGATAGTTTTAAGTTCCAGTCGGCAACTTAAAATATTTTCAGTTCAGTTGTAGTTTTAGTCGGTTTCTTAGTTTCAATTCACTTTAAAAAGAACAGTTCCAGGCTTCCGTGTTCAAATAAAGCATAATTTGATGTTTATTCAGCCTTTCCAGCAGCAATATTACGGGGGAGGGCGTGGGCCGTTAAGCCCGGTTCATACTTGTCTCTATGTGTCTGTCTCGGAGTCTCTGTCTCTATGTCTCTATCCTTTTGTCTCTACACTGATAGAGACAAGGCGTTCATACTTAAAAGGACGAAAGGACAGAGACTCGGTCACGTGACAACAAATTCAAATTTCATTGGTCACTTGGTGTAGTTAACAACGAACTAAATAATTTAAATTGGAACAATAAAATAGCATTTTTATTGTCTTATTAACAGCTAACGCCATATAATGTGGAAAACTTATTTTCAAATTGGGTATAGATGCAGCTCTTTAAAATATTCAAGTAACAGAGACTTTTCACGTGATATCATTCATTATTCTGATTGGCTGTCTCTTAAGGACAGGCAGAAAAGTTGAGCATTGTTCAACTTCGCTTAGAGACTCTTAAGGACAGCTTAGAGACAAAAGGAGAGAGACAGGTATGAACCGGCCAGAGACAGAGACATAGAGACAGAGACCTAGAGACAGAGACTTAGGGCCATTTCATAAAAAGCGCTTAAACGGCTTAGCTTAAAAGTGAGTTTATTTATGAAAAGAGTGGTCGGCTTACACGGCTTAAACGGCTTAAGGGGGGGGGGTCCATTTTTTGGTCATTTTTTCGACTTTCTCCGATGTCGCTCATTTTTACATATTTCATGGTCCAAACTGTATATTTTAACGAGTTTTTGAAATTAAAGTCGTAAGTCTTACGGTTGTTGAGTAATTTGACCTCAAAGTTGAGATTTTATGTGTTGAATATAGGAAATGTGAAAAGTTGTCACTTTTTCACGTGCGCCAGAGAAATCTCGCGAATGACAAATAGGATCCGCCCAAACTTTATATCATATTTTCGCCATATTTCCTAGCTGTGATTTGTAGGAATCAGAATTTTGATTTAGGCCTTTAAAATGTTTTAATGAATTTTTGAAGTATTAAAATTTGATGTCTGTTAAATTTGGTGCCAAATTTTAATATTTCAAAAATTTATTAAAAATTTTTAAAGACCTGAATCAAAATTCTGAATCCTACAAATCACAGTTAGGAAACATGGCAAACATATGATATAAAGTTTGGGCGGATCCTATTTGCGATTCGCGAGATTTCTCTGGCGCACGTGAAAAAGTGACAACTTTTCACATTTCCTATATTCAACACATAAAATCTCAACTTTGAGGTCAAATTACTCAACAACCGTAAGACTTACGACTTTAATTTCAAAAACTCGTTAAAATATCCAGTTTGGACTGTGAAATATGTAAAAATGAGCGACATCGGAGAAAGTCGAAAAAATGACCAAAAAATGGACCCCTTAAGTGGCTTAAACGGCTTAACGTTAAGCCGTTTAAGCCGACCCTTTTCATAAATAACCATCGGCTTAAACTTTATATAAAATATACATTTTAATAAAACGCATAAAAAGCACACCGGCTTAAAAACGCAGTGGCTTAAAATTAAGCCGTTTAAGCCGATCTCCTTTTCATAAATAATTTTAGTTTAAGCCGTTTAAGCCGATGGCTTAAAATTCAGTTCAAATTGCCTGAGTTTTAAGCCGCGTAAAATCACCGCGCTTAAACGGCTTAAACCGTGGTAGTAGTAATATTAAAACGTTCATAACTTCCTTAATATATGGAGTATGCCGATGATATTTATATCAAAATGAAGCTCACAGTGTGGAGAATTCAATGGCTTTTTGGCATGCTTTTTACTACTGGTAAATATTTGAAAAAGCAGCCTCAACTTGATAAATAGCACTCTTATTTAGCTATTCAGGTCAAAAAATATTTTTTGTTTACTTAACTCAGGTTATTTTATGCTTATGCAGTTATACATGAATTCTCCAGCTTACAGCTTTGTTAATGCTGCACTGTAATGCAATGCTGTATACCTAGGGTTGTAAATTGTAAAAAAGTAAAAATGTTAAAAAACATTTTTACAGTTATTAACAGTAGCAAAATTTCGGACTTTTTAACAGGTTTTTTACACTTTTTAACACCGCTTTTTTACACTTTTTAACACTAGATTTTTTTACATATTTTTAACATTTTTAACACTACTTTCCGGAATTTTTTACACTTTTTTTACACTTCACAGCTATACATATACCGCCGATTGTGAAAAATAGTGTTTTCAAGTATAGTATACATTGCAGACAGGTTTCGTTTCAGTACGTACATTAAAAGTTTTTATTCCAACAAGTAAAAATGACATTAATAGTGAAGACGGTGGTTGGACCCTGTTGAGGATTTTCTGGGAATTCATTTTCGATCAATAAGATGCCGACTATAACTCGGTTGCAATTGGATTTCGTGCCAGATAACCTGCTCAGAGGATTGTTTCCTTTCATTGAAAATTTAGAAATCCTGCAAGATGGGTTCAGTGAACGTCTCAGTCAATAAAATTTGACAAAATGTCCAATTAATTCTAAGCCATAATGGAACAATATTTCCGAATAAAAATTTCACAGTCAGAATAATCTCTGAAATCTAAAACACCAGACAATACTCTGACAAATTTTTCAAAACCGAACATTCTCGTTATATGAAAATTTTGAAACTTGAAATAGAAATTTTTGAAAACAATTAAATAATTTGAAAATAATCTTGATTTTCTGATCTCACTAATGCAAATAACCTAAATGGCACTTTCTATATGTTTGTTTTGCTAAATCTGCAGTCACTTTATAAGTACAAAAAGAAAACATGAATAGTTTCTGGAGTTTGCGAGCAATTAACAATATTCTTGGTCAGTTATCAAAATAAATAATAGCCTTAGAGGCTGTGGCCTGCAGTAAATGCTTAAACTCATCCTTTCTGACAGTTGAATAACGCGTCAAACATTACTGTGGCACAGAGGAAATGAATTTGGCATCGAAACATTTTTTACACATTTTTTACACTTTTTAACACTTTTTTACACTTTTTAACACTTTTTTACACTGTTAAAAAACAGGTGTAAAAAAGTAATTACTTTTTTACATGTAAATTAACAACCCTATGTATACCCTTAGCACACCCACTTCCTGAGTCAGACCAGAAATTTTTTGAGTCTTGATCCTTGGGTGGAGTACTCCCTCATCCATCCCTTACTTTTTTGTCCGCTCTGGATTATTTCCGATAACCAAGTTTAAAGTGGTGTGCGCGAGGATAGCGCTGCACACCTTTGTTTGAGTCACGGAACGATATTCTGCTGAAAGTCTGTAAATTTATTCGTTTTCATGAATCACTCATCAAAAACATTCCAGATTCGTTCTATTGTAAGAAATTTTAACAAGCAGGCCCCTAAAGGGGCATTATTCCGCTGTTGAACCTCAGCTGGTCTGGGGCGTGGTTACAAATGGACATACCATAATGTGTCAAATTTCTGATTGTGCTGCCCGAGTTTATACCAATTTTACTGAGTGTGGCTCGCTCTAGCGTCAACTATATTTTTATTTACGCAGAACTTCTAAGAATTAGACATGTTAGCAGAATCCTACCAAAAAATTATCAAAAATTCCACTTACGTTTTTGAATTTTTAAACATATAGGATTCGAAGTATACACTGCGTTTCAGTCCGTTCGCCCAAAATGGGCAGGTAGTATACTAAAAACTCAATGCCATTAAATTATTTTCGAATGCAATATTTGATCTAAGATAAGCAGAGCCATTCCAAAGCTTATAAAATTTAAAAAAAATTGAAGCTAATTTTTGTTTATTCTAACACCTGTCCATTTTGGGTGAGCGGAAGGGATGTAATGTATATGTGTAAAAATTGAAAAATTAAATGGAATTTCTGAGAATTTTTTGGTAGGATTCTGCTAAAACTCATAATTCTTAGTAGTTATGCGTAAATTATAATGTAATTGACGCTACAAAATTGTTCTTTTACTTGTACTAGGATCCGCTAAGCGTTCGTAAGCGAACCGGAAGCAGACTGGCCATTATATACAAGTGTCATCTCATTAAATACATAAGTGATTTTCTTTTTCAGTGTAAATGCTTTGAACTTGTAATCCCTGGCCATTATATAGAAGTATTCTACAGATTAAGAAAAACTCAAGTTAATTTTTTAATTTCCGTGTTTAAAATTTTGTAAAATAGAAGGTATATATTTGGATGGGTTTTGATGAGTGGATCATGAAGACGAATAAATTTGCAGACTTTCTTGGGAATACGTCTCTTTTGAAGCCAGAAGTGATCGCTTTTCTTTTGCTTTCCCACCCTCAGAGAAAAATTACTTTTATGTTATCACATTTCCATTTCAAACAATAGAATTATGTCAGAAATACTTAATTTTGCTGCAATGAACACATTGCTCTGCAATGAACACATTGCTAGCTTCAAAAACACACAAAAATTATTGTTGAACTCCAAGAACTGAGTAAATTACAGACTTTCAAAGTTAGGTCATACACCCGAACCAGTATCTGAAATGATGTCTCATATAAGCTACAATGAAGCAATAAGTTCTTATGCTTTTATATATTAATAGTGAAAAGACATTCACAAATGATCAGCTTAAACGGCTTAGCTTAAACGGCTTAGCTTAAATGGCTTAAAATCCTTTTCATAAATAATCGGCTTATTCGGCTTAAACGGCTTAAATTAAGCCGTTTAAGCTAAGCCTTTTAAGCGCCTAAGCCGTTTAAGCCGTTTAAGCCATTTAAGCCGATTATTTATGAAAAGGAATTTTTAAGCCATTTAAGCCATTTAAGCTAAGCCGTTTAAGCTTTTTATGAAAAGGCCCTTAGAGACAAGTATGAACCGGGCTTTAGCGAACAAAGCATAGTTTTTGCTCTGATAACATAGAGCTTGCCTAGTGGCATTCTCTTATCATTATGTACTCTTGGTTATACGCCCTGCTTGTCCCTCCCCTGCATTTCCTTACACGTAGTTCTCCTTGCTCGAGCCACCCAGAACCTGCCCTTGCCAATCAAATACCTACACCACGCCCAGTAGCCACCCCCTGTATTTTAAGTCTGATACTCTAGGTAGGTCTTCTCTAAGTCACTACTAACTTATACTTCCCCTGATTTGATCTTACCTAACTTTTTACCAAAATTTTCTTGATTCTTCTTCTTGCCTTACGTTAAATTTTCATCCACTCTGGGCTCTGGGGTTTTTCTCTGAGTCACTCCTAAATTACACTGTGCATTCTTTGAGCCCAATTTTTCAGCTTTCACGTATTCTTGTTTTCACGTGCCTTGACTTCCTTTGACTTTTCTGCTTCCCTAATTTCATTTCAGTCACTTCAGACCTACTCAGAGTATTCACCGAGTATGTGTTTTCAGCTTGCCTTTACCTTCGTCTGGCTTCTAAAATTTAATTATATATCCGAGCCACTCCGAAAAAACGCCGAGCATAAACTGAGTAAACACCGAGTATGTACTGAGCCTACTCCGAACCTACTCAAAACTTGCTCCGTTCTTGCTCCTAAGCTGCTCCAAATATAATCCGTTCTTACTCCTTTTATGTGTTTTGATTTTAGTAGGTCCATGATGTTGCTTACCTGTTTCGTCATTTTCCCACTTAGTTTGGCTTCTATGTTTTCCAGGTAGTCCAACCTTTTCTGCGCCGTTCGTTTGTCTTTTGAGCCAGCCCAGCCATTCATTTTATTTCGCGTCACTCCAGGCTTAAGGTGGTGATTCCTTTTGGGCACACACTGTTGGTTGGCGGCGTAAATCAAGATGAAATTTGACGAAACTTTCCGAAATACGTTCTTTTAGCGTTCTAACACCCTCCGAGCAATCCCGATTCAAAAACTACTCAAAAACTCGATATTTCCGGTCAGGACGGTTTTTCCCAGTTTCTGAAAGTTTGGCAGCAGCTATAGAATTATGAGTATATTCATTCGAAAGATCTCGTTGAGCTTCATATTTGCTTTTTAAAGCAACGTTATAGCTCTAACGTGAGATATAGCCGATTTTCTTGTTTTGGCGTCGGAAACTTGTAATTTTTGCAGAAATCAAATTATCCATCATTTCTTGAGCTATGGAAACCGTAAAATCAAGCTAAGGGCGTCGATCTGGAGGTCTCATAGGGGCAAATTATCCGACGCATGATCGTCTCCCATCCATCCATCCTGTAGGCTGCTATCATAAAAAGGTAGTTTTGGCAAAAACACGGCCAATTTTTTTCCAAAGATTGTGGAACATTCACCACGCTAGCTGGAGGGCTGCTACTGAACAGATGTGTTCTGCACAAATATACCCAGGGACGTTTTTTTAGTTTACCCGATTACTGCTTTCTAGCTAAAGTAATCGCTTGACAAATTTGGAAAAAGTAGGCAAAATACATATTGGCACACATTTCACAGCTTTTCATCATAACGAGCGATTTCACAATAAATAAAAAAAATCGTCTCAGCTATTTGATGGAGGTGTCGAATGATATAATCGATGTCTCGCGAAAAATTCTCACTAGTTCAAAAAAATTTTGGAAAATTATAAATTGATCTAAAATGTTTTAAAAAATATTTTTGAAAAAAAGCAACATTAGTTTAGCAGTGGCAATTGAAAAAAGAGAAAAAATGTCAAGCTGCATTTTGATATATAAAGTTGGGCTTGAACCACAAAAGTAATGAATTGAATAATGACTTATTGAGTGCAAACTTTTATGGTGACCAAAGGGAATCACCAGACCTTAAGAAAGGGCATGACTCCCTGAACTTGATTTGTATCGGGTTTTTGATCACCTGTCATTTATATGACCATTTCCTTTTATCGTAAACCCCAACCACCTCGACTTTATGACTTGAATTACTCTGAAACGGGACAGAGTCTAGTCTAAGTTAATATACACCGAACTTCCTGTGTCCGAACGTTTGTGGATATGTATTCCTATCTTGGTTGCTTTGCGGCCTTCACGTCGTCGCGTAGGATTCGACACCAACCTAGATTTATGGACGCTGGACTACCCGAGTATATACTTTGGACCTAGAGTGAAATATACTAAGAGGAAGGGGAGCGCGCGAAAGCGGAAGAATTACATATATAAAGCATAACTGGCAGGCTCGGGACGATGAAATACAAGACGTACAAAAGTGTAAGACAAAAAGGTTAACAAAAATCAAAACATAAAAGGAGCAGGAACCGAGTATACTTGTACCGGGCTCGAATAGGGTCAAAGCTAGAAACGTCAGGTAAAGGTTCTCGAAACTGATAAAAATACTAAGGGGAAATGAATGGCTGGGCTGGCTCAAAAAGACAAACGAACGGCGCAGAAACGATTGGACTACCTAGGGAACATAGAAGCCAAACTTAGTGGGAATGACGAAACTGGTAAGCAACATCATGGACCTAAAATTAAGTGGTAAATGAAATTAGGGAAGCCGGAAAGTCAAACGAAGTCAAGGGTCAAGGCACGTGAAGGCAAGAATCCGTGAAAGTTGAAAAAGTGGGCTCAAAGAATGCATGGTGCTATTTTAGGATTGACTCAGAGAAAAAACCCAGAGTGGATGAAAACTTAACGTAAGGCAAGAAGGATTAAGACAAATGCAGCAAAAGTACATGCGAAGATTCCTAACCGGGAAGTGTAAACTAGGAGTGACTCTCAGAAGACCGGATTAAAGGTCTTAAAATACTGGGGGTGCCTACTGGGTGTTGTGTAGGTATTTGACTGGGAAGGGCAGGTTCTGTGTGTCTCAAGCAAGGAGAACTTGTACGTGTAAAACAGGAAGTGCGGGGGGGACAAGCAGGCCGTATAACCAAGATGCACTGTGGACTAGGAGTTTAACTTGAGGTTCTGGATGTGGGTACTGGGAGTACATATTGTGAACGAAGACGGTACCGGCAGTAGGATTACCAGGGTTGCTAGGGGTACTCCTCGCGATCAAAAAGACTGGGAGAAGAAGGCCCGAAAAATTGCTCCAGGATTTGAGATCGGCATTGGGGTGTGATGGCTCCCCTGTACTACTCACTTTGTTGCGGAAACTAGATATTTTTAACGATATAAAAATTACGTACTTCGATTCAGACACGCACTTCGATTTAGACAATCTCTGTGTCCTGAAGCAGCTTTAGCTTCTGATAG
>JASAND010014220.1:0-14982 GCA_030248195.1 Trissonchulus latispiculum
TAAAAAGAAATCGGCTCCAGCTCTTAACGTTCGAGCTGCGCAGCGACCACAAAAAAATGGTCACTTTTCGCTCTGAGCCGATCTTTGCGGCGCCGCTGCGGCGCTGTATGCTACCTGCGGCGCAAAAAAGTAGCGATTCTTAAATGGCGCATGGGGTACTACCAGACCCTATACCCCTTTAGGTCCGGCCTCCGCTGCAGATTATATACGTGAAAGAGGCGGAAAGTCAGGACAATACGACCATTAAATAGGAGAAACCGGAAAAAAACATCGCCGCCATAACCGGTCCGGTCCGGCAGCAACTTTTTAACGGAAAGTGATACGGGGCTGAAACTTCGCACACATACTAAACTCAATGTGCTCTACAATTTGCGCATGAAATCTGCGCAGGATCTGCGCAGGATTTTGCGCAGCCTCTGCGCAGCTTATTTTACGCCTTTACGGTGTCTCCAGGGACCTTTGACACATATTATAGGGGTCGCTGCCGCGACCCCTATGATATACATATATACTATTTTACTGCAAGCTTTTCATTTCGCAAGTTACTATATACGTATACAGCTCCATTTTAATTATATGTTTAATCTTTTCAAATGTTTACATGACGGATTTTTTCCAATTTCAAAAATTCTTCAATTTCAGGGGGGGCGCTGCCCCCCAGACCCCCGTGTGCTTGTTGGGTCTCTCCTTGCTTTGCTTCGCTCACCGGATATATATAGTTGTTTTCCAACTGGCAAGTGAACTAATCTTTCCATACACAATATTGTTTTTCTTGTAAAAATATTTTGTTCCACCTCCCCCCCCGCCGAAAAAATTTTGTTACCCCTGAAAAAATTTTTCAGCGGGCCCCACCTTTTCAAAATCCTGGATCCGCCACTGTCCCCCACCCCAAATCTCCGTTACACCTATGTTTAGCACCATGCCAATGCAAATGCTCATGCTTTTTCCTCCCACCCTGCGGTTTATACACCCGCTCACTATTTTATGCAATTTAAAAAATGTATTTATGAATTTTAATTTTCAAATTCTGAAAAACTTTAAGTTATGATGAAAAACAGATATCAAATTTGGATTCTGCCTCTCCAAAAACCACCTAGAGACATAGGTGTACCTGGGGGGGGGGGGGGGGGGGGGGACCCCCTCCCCCCAAATGGAAACGTGCCAACCCCACCCTCGAAATTTTGGAGGCAGACCCCACCCCCAAATGGCCAGATCCCAGACCCCACCCACCCAAATTTGCGAGACCCCACCATCAACATTTTGAAAATTTTGCCTCAAAATTAGTAAAAATTCGAAATTTTTTGCAAAAATTTGAAGTTTTTGCCAAAAAATCCAAGGTTTTCGACTAAATGAGCAAAAATGAAGCAATATTGTTGATTTTTAGTTGGAAATAACGTTTTTTCAGCGAATTCGCGAATTTTTTTCTAAATTTTTGACCGAAAAATTTTTACCCCCCCCCCCCAAATTATATAGATTTTTCCGGACCCCACCCACCTCAAACCGGCTGACCCCACCCACCCTAATTTCGGCTACCCCCTCCCCCAACGATTTCTCAAGGTACACCTATGCCTAGAGAAGGTTTTTCTCAATTTCTGAAATGAAATAAAAAATTTTCCCACGGATCGGAACCACGGGGGTGGACGTGGAGGCATAGGTGTTGTACCAGGCTACAGTTTGAGTTTCCCCCCTGTGAGACCCCCCACGAGAAGGCCGGACCCCCCCGCGCCCGGTCCCCACCCCCCATACCCGACCTCGACTACTCCCCCCATAGTTTCCCTGGAAATTTTGGTTGGGGGGGGGGGGCAAACTTCGAAAATTTGGTGGTCGACCCCCGAAATGTGATGGGGAGTACCCCCCCCGAACCGCCCCCCCAAAATTCGACCTCAGAAAATTCAAAAAATGGCCTAAAAACGCAAAATTTTCTGTATTGTCACGCTTTTTTGTCAAAACAAGGTTTGTTTTTATCGTTTTAGGCGTTTTTACACCGTTTTAATCCGATTTTAAGCCAAAATTTGAGAAAAAAATTTTCAAAAAATGACCATTTTTTAGCAAAATTTAGCTAACTTTTTGGCCCCAAAAAGTGCTGGGGGGGGTTGTTCAAAGTTGGGGGGGGTACCCCCCCCCCCCTAGGGCATAGGTGTGGCTGGCGAAAAGTGGGGGTGGGGGTTCTGAAAAAAAGTAGGGAGGGGTGGGAAAAAAGCGAAAAGTCGATTTGGGGGGAGGGGTAAGAAAAATTTTCGAGGGGGTATAGTTAAAAGCAATTTTGTAATTTTTCGGTATTTTTGTGGCTAAAAATTTTAAAAATTTAGGTAGGGGTTAGAAAAGTTTTAGGGGGAGGGGTCTGAAAAATCGATTTGGGGGGAGGGGGGTAGGATACCCCCCCCCCCCCTAAAACACCTATGCTCCTAGGAAACTATGCTCCCCCCCCGCCGAGCTTCACCCCCCCCCCCTAAAATGGGATCCAAACAAGAGAACAAATGCCAAATTTTTGCAAAAATTTTCGCAATTTTTCAAAAATTTTTGAAAAAATTGGCTGGAAATCGTTGAAAACGCTAAAAATAGGTTGTATGTAAAACGCAAGACGAGTAGTTTTGGAGTAGATTTATGTCGAAAATACTAGATTTTATGTCAAAAAATGGCCATTAGGTGAAAAAAAATTGGGTACAGTTTGTGTACAGTTTTTTTCAAAATTTCCGATTTTTTAGACCCCCCAAGCCAGATTTGGGCTTTTTACTCCCCCCCCCCCACCACAACCCAAACAGGTGGTACACCTATGGTGGAGGGTCGCCCGCCAGAGCAAAATTGGTTGGTCAGACAGAAAAATTGACCTCAAATTTGAATTCTACGCCCCTAAAAAACTCCTATGAGTCATTTTTAATGAGATTCGCCTTTGAATTAAAAATTTTCCCACGGGCTCCTCCCGAAAACCCGGTTCGGCGCCATAGAGGCCGCGGGTTGAGCTACATTAAAATTTGTATTTTTCCTGAAACCGGCACCCTCGAAAACCCCTGTAGCCACATTTTCGCAAAATTTGGTCGAATTTTTTCCATCAAAAACCTTTTTACCCCCTAAAGTGTAAGATTACCAAAAAGGGTACCCAAATTGTACCCAAATCTTTTTCAGCTAAAAATGGCCCGTTTTGACATAAAATCTACTATTTTCGACATAAATCTACTCAAAAACTACTCGTATTGCACTAAACGCGGCCAAAAATTGGGTAGTTTAGGGTAAATTTTGCAAAATTTTTCAAAAATGTCCAAATTTTTGGCTTTTTTTGGTTTGGGCTCACCCAGTTATAGGCACACGATGTGGCCCGTCAGTGGTGCTCTAGCTCTCCGCAGGCCGCTGTCAAGGGGCGGAGAGACGAAGATCAAGGACAGAAACATTATCCCCAAGCGAAACTACCATACGGTTATTGGCGCCGAAGCACCTCAGTCACACCCAAGGCAGCAACAATCGTCATCCCGACTGCTGCTGCCCCCGCTTGGTAATAGCAACTATGATGGCGGAAATGTAATTGCCTGCTCGGTAGGCAAAAGGAATAAAAATAGGCTGCAGAAGTGGAGATGGCAAGGGAATGCGAGCTCTATGAAAGGAAAGACTGAAAGATGCGGTGTGAGAAGCTCTGACATGAAATTTATATTTTCAAAATTGTTTTTAAACGTTTTTAGCTGATTAAGCTTCTTAGAAGTTTGAAATACGTATTGTCCGAGGAAGACAGCTCGAGTCTGACCAAAAGAGCTTACTATTGTGTATTGACATGCATTGAAGATAAAGCTTACTTATAAATTCGTTTTCCCCACCTTCATCGGACAGACTGGTGTCAGTTCGCCGAACGCTTAGATGTTGAACTTACAACCAGATGTGCAAACTGGGAGACTGTTAGCAATCATGAGCAGTTATACCAAATCTTTGTGATGTCCATTGAGACCGTTGTAAAGACCACAGTCCCCCTTGGAACCTGGTGTTGGAATGGCCGTAAAATCAGGTGTACTTGAACCGTTGCTGCCAAAAAGGGCATTGCCTTGACACGCCAAGCTTTGTCAATCTATCTGAAAACGAAAAATCCACAAGCGAAAACCGCATTTAATTACTATTCTACTCGAGCCCGGCGGTGTGCGGCACAAAGAAAGAAGGAGGTGCGGATTCAACGACTTTCGCATTAGCACAGTCGCAAGATGAATTCAAATTGTGGAAAGCACTTTTCCTTGGAGACCCTTCCTAAGCAATCATCCTATTTCTGATCCACAAGGTCATCTTCACTACAAGATTGGCAAACGCGCAAAGCTACTATGTCAACACGTTGCTGATGTGGGCAGTTGTGCACACTCTATGGCGGTGGATGCCCTCTGACTCTGAGTCGTGAAAAATATCAGCGTTGGAAGGAAATTAGTGTTTTACATTGGCTGTCAGAGTGTCTTCTGTACACTCTGGTCCGAGAGGCGAGGTGTGGCCTGATGGTTCCGCTGGAGACACGGTGGCCTTATGTGGATTCAATAGACTTAGCCAGAACAAGTGTTTACCTAAAGATGGCGAATCTCTTAAACAAGATGTAGGGAGCCATTTCACTTCAATGGTGTTTTAAGAACTTAATAAAAATTGTTAAAACTTCTCTTAACACAGCAGCATTTCCTTGCGTAGCGGATCGAATCTCCAAATTTTGGCTTAAAGTGGTATTCCTTTTGGGCACATATTGTTCTTTGGGGGCGTAAATCAAGATGAAATTTGATGAAACTTTCCGAAATAAGTTCTTTTAGCGTTCTAACACTCGCGATTCAAAAATTCGAGATTTCGGGTCTGAGTGGTTTTTCCCAATTTATGAACGTTTGGCAGCAGCTATACAGTTATGACTATATTCATTCGAAAGATCTCATTGAGCTTCACATTTTTGCTTTTTAAAGAAAGTTTCTAGCTTTTCTCTACCGTGAGATATAGCCGATTTTCTTGTTTTGGCGTCGAAAACTTGTCATTTTCGCAGAAATCAAATAATCCAACATTTAGTGAACTACACAAGCCGTAAACTTAAACTAAGGGTGTCGATGTGAAGGTCTCACAGGGACAAATTATCCGATGCATGATCGTCTTCCAACTGCTATCCTGTAGGCTGCTATCATAAAAAATGTAGTTTTTGCAAAAACACTACCAATTTTTTCCTAAGATTGTGGAGTATTCATCATGCAAGCTGCTACTACTGAACTGCTACTGAACAAACGTGTTCTGCACAAATGTACCCACGGACGATTTTTTAGTTGCCCCGATAGCTGCATTCTAGCTAAAGTAATCGCTTGAGAAATACACGTTTTTAACTGTTTTATGGGCCAGGGTTTTTTCAAAATTTTACCTGTGCTTTTTAAGCCCGGTTCACGATGGTGTGCTTTGTGCTTTGTGCTTTGTGCTTTCTCGGTTCATGATGGTTTGAAAAGCACAATGCTTTGTGCATTGTGCTTTCCCGGTTCAAGAAGGTTTTCTGTGCTGTGTGCTTTGTGCTTTGTGCTTCAGTGCTTTCGGTGTGCTTTGGGAATGTTTGACAATGTCAAACATTTTGAGTTGTGCTTTCAGTGCTTTCCAATCAAAACAAGCCTTGTTCTATGCTGGTTGGTCGAAAACTGAAACTGAGCGTCACGTGAGCACTACAATATGCTCAATGTTGAATTAAAACTTATTTGGACCAAATACGACAAAAATAAATTTTTGATAGCAGAACTAATCAATAATTATCATGAATTAGCTATTGTAAATAAATACAGATTTCGTGCAGAAAATTAACTAATAATGTTGATTTATAATAATAATTATTTTTAATTATTCTTAATGATTGTTATTATTATTAAATTATATTATATTATTTAAAACTTAAAATTTAAAACTCCTGTTAACGTATTTTAAAACATCAAAATATTGAATACCCTCCAAATTTACTTCCGTGACCTGTGCTTTTGATATTGTGCTTTCTCATCATGAATTAATTGTTTACTGTCTCCCGAGCACAAAGCACAAAGCACAAAACACAGGAGACGAAAGCACAAAGCAGCAGAAACAAAGCACAAAGCATAAAGCACTTCATCGTGAACCGGGCTTTAGTGTGTTTTTTAAGAAAATGTGTTTTTTAAAAAATTTGTGTTTTTCCTGAAATTCTCTTTTGGCAGTATACATTAACACATTTTAACGGTTTTTGTTTGTAAACACATTATTTTCGTGCTCATTAACATTCTGGGACCAGTCCCGGATTTTTAGGTGTAAAGATAAGAAAGTTTTAGTTTTTGCCCTTATTCTCTCAGTACATGGTCGCTACACCGGATTGGTTGGTATGGCTAGAAAGACGGCACAGAAATGAATATTTTTGCTTTTACAACTTTTGAGCTACCTCTAGTGGTGAAGGCAGTATAAAATAAAGCTAAAGGAAAGTTGCACCTGCTAAAATAAAATTATAAGGTTATATGTTTAAGTGATTAAAGAAGAATGTATTTATTTAATTTTACCTATTAATAGAGAGAACCAGTACCAAGTGGCAGGATCACCAATACCCTGTCCAGCGGAATGTAACCACAAAAACTGAAATAAGATACAAAGTAAAAGTGCTTGATTAAGTGAACCATAGATTATATAAAATGAGAATGCAATCCTTATTTAAAATTTCGATCTGATTTCAATAATTTTTAAAAACAAAATACAAAATACATTGAAAATTTTAAAGGACTTTTAAAACGAAGTTGGTTTTCAATTGAAACCGAACAAAATAGTAGAATAGTAGAAACAAAACATATACATCAGTGCTAGGTGGGGTTGATGGGATTATTGTGATAATGACAGATTAACACAATTGATCAAAGTCTTTCGGCCCTAATCCCTCAGGCCCTGACCAATCGTGAGGATTAGGTTTGGGGGATGGCCCATTTAATTATAGGCCAGGGCGGGATTAGGACCTTTATACTCATCGTCAGAGAGATCCAGTACTTTTTAGTTTAACAATACAGTATGCATATAGGTTAGGTACTGGTTAGGCCCAGCCCCTCTTGCGAGGAACCAGAGTATAGAGGTCTAAATCCTTCCCTATTAAATTTGACTGGAGCTTAGCTATTACAACTAGCGTATATGTAATGAAGTTGCTAGGATCCGGAGTCAAAAATCGCTCTGCTCTCCGGTCTAGTGTCAGAAGTCGCTCTGCACTTGATTACACGGAAGGTCAGCACGTCCACTTATAGAAGTAGACTTAGGCACCGGATCTCCGAAAGGTGGTGTTCCAAAATCAGAGATTCCCTGCAGTCAACCTTTGTAGGGGTCTTCTTTGTGAGTTCGTTTAATGCACTTGATTCCAGCTGATCAGCAAGAGGGGTCAGCACTTGCTTTGACTTGATCGCTGGATTGGTGATGAGTCTTCTGATTCCTGACCAGAACTTACCTTGAGTAGTCCCGATCCGATCCTTTGGCTAACGCGCCTGACTTTCAGAGGCAATCGCGCCTCTCTGTTAAGCTCTGAGACTCTAAGTCTGACACACCAATTATTTATTAAACTTAGCACAGGTATGATGGGTACACTCTTTTAAACAATACGACAAATTACAATACAATACGAGGTAATGTCAGGGGTCGTTACAAGCTGTGCAAAAACAGATACTATTACAGGACAGTACAGTATTCAATTTACTGTACCAGAGTTGCCAGTTACCGCCTTTAGCTTATTATTAATATTATCCTAATTTAGGATAATATTACCCAAGTTATATGTTTAGTTAGGGACAAGGTTCGGTTGTACCTCTTCTTCTTCCTTTTATCACACTCTGTCTCTATTATCTAATTATTACACTGTCTCCAACACTCTACTAAGTAAATACCTATATGCTTTCTCGTGCGCCTATATGCTTGTGCTGTGCGACTCTTTATCCGTCCTTACAAAACGGATTATCAAACTCCAAATCAGTAAACTACAAACAACCAATTATTAACTGAAATAAACCTGGGGTCGGTCTATGGGTGAGTCCCCGAATGTTGGACACTGCTTTCCCGAAGGTCCGCTCCAACACCTAGACAGGGTTCCTGTACGGAAATGCCTTTTTGAGGAAATAGAGAAAATGGGGAGTTTTCCTGGTTCTGCCTTACTTATTCCTGGTTAACGAAAATTAAACAACTACAAAGTTCAACGAATCTACGGCTTCTTCTTCTCCACTGATGGGGGTTTGGCGGTTAGGCCAGAGACACGGGAGAAACGCCTCCCGACAGGAAATTGATGACGAAAACGGTTGAATTCATGACGTGATATAAAAGAGAAATAGTGTTTTAGTCCTTTTTCCAAGAATTAGGTTTTAGCTTTTCGGTGGTTTCAGGTTTAGCCTCCCACTTTGATCAGGCGGTGCTACGCTCGCTGTCTCTGTCTTAATCCACTACTCGGCAATACAGGCCGTCTATGTGCCTTCCAAACTGACTGATCCTGATTATCTGACTGACTGACTGATACGACTGATCCGGACTTCTGCCGGCAATACAGGCCGTCTATGTGCCTTCCAAACTGACTGATCCTGATTATCTGACTGACTGACTGATACGACTGATCCGGACTTCTGCGGTCCAATAACTGAGCAACTGACTACGACTATCTGAGAGACACACGACTAATGATCCACGGGCAGTTCAGATTCGGATAGAGCAGCGTAGCTTCGTCTCCGCACCTGAATCAAATGGGTTAAAACCCATTAGTACAAGATTATGGTGCGGGAATCGAACCCAGCAACCATTACTCGTTCCTTTGCTTTCCAGGCCCAAAATGTGCATTTTGGGCCCCATTTGAGCTTGTGAATTAAAGAATTGACTGAAAACCGTTGGTTATTGCCTTTTTGACAATATTAACCGTTTCTGGTAACTTCTTGTCACCAATTGGACCTTCCTGGCCTCTGTTAGTTTGTATTATCAGAATCTAGCTAAACTTGCCGTAATTTCTTGCTTGGACGAAATGATTCGTAAGGTTTCCACCTTGGGCCCGGCTGGGCCAGACTGAACTTGTAGCTAGACGAAACAATCTTGAGAAATGTACAAAACTACGCTGTTGGCGACCTAAATTCAGACCTCGTTTGCTTTTGTCCTTTCACAGACAGGCCTTCTAGGGCCAATTTGAAATGAGATGCACTGCTTCTGACTAAATTTTGCGCAATCTTCAGAGCAACCAATGATACTGGCCAATGTTAACGTTTTTCGGCCAGTGTCTGGCCTGATTTTGTTGATTTGTCACGGGAAATGGGTTCATTTCCCGTGACCCAGCGATTTTATCAAATACACGTACGAACTGGACATTTTAGGGTGCATTTCTGATATTGGAAGATGGTCAATTGCCAGATGCTTGTAATAATTGCCTTAACTAATGCCTACCTACCTGCTTATGCTAACTAACTAAAGCCTACGTAATATTAATGTTAACTTAAAATTATCTGGTGTTTTAATGTAAAATCCCTATTAGCTATTTATTTGCAGGTTTGGGAATGAACTAATTAACTTAAAATCGAACCTAACTGGCTGACTGTGAGTGAGTTTCCGCAGGTGATTATTTTTCATCAGTTTATGCAAAAATACAAAAACTCACTCACTCACTGTCTCAGCAGCCATTCTACGCAGTCCCTACTTACCGACCTACCGACCTAGCCGAACTAAATAGCTAACTACTTTCCACATAACTACCTAAGAGGCTCGGGGAACCGTACCGAACCGCTATTCGATCCGGTGTAGAATTATGAAAATATTCAGTAAATAATTTTGATTGCAATAAAGATTAAAGGTTCGATTGAGTGTGTAATAGGTCTGATTCAATCCCTACTTATTCGCTAACCTAATTAAGATAAACGACACAGCCCTAATTCTACACGGATTTACTTTCAGCTAAAGAAATAACAAAATCTAAACGATATCAAACGCAAAATAACATTTTTCACAAAATTGGGACAAATTTCCGCAAAGCAACTTGATATAAAAGATGTGGGCGAGCACCAATTAATTTTACAAGAGACAAAAGAAACCAGAACTTACAACAAACCTTACAATAATGGAAGGGGTGACCCCCAAGGTAAGCCAAAGTTGACGCCCCCGAACGACAAAACAAGTATGGCGGCCAAAAGCCAAGCAGTCGCTGAGATTTGAAAAACCAGAATGACTAAAATTGTAATCAAAATGGAGACGAAAATGAATTAGCTATGTACGGCGTTGGACCGTACACAGCAGTCAAATTTAGATTGATTTTGCATAAAGTTAGCACTCACTTTTGAATAATTTAGGGTGAAATCAAGGAAATATTCTACACCGGCGCTGGCAACCCTGGCAGCCAGCCGAGTGATAGACGCGCAATTTACCACCCTTTCACTTGAGCTTGTTCAAATTTGTGCAGAACTGGCATATAAATTAGTGGAATTTTGAAGAACACGGATTTGAGTAAAAGTTATATATTCTTGTAGAGCTTGAAAAACTGAACATTTTTTGTGCTTACAGCACAAAAAAATGTTAAGTGATTAGTGAGAAAAACATAATTAAAGTTTGCTTCTACCAAGAGTCTTCTATATATGCATAATTTGCGCATATAATGCACTAAGTGAACTGCACACGCGCTGGGTTGCTAAATTGCCTTCTTATATAGGCTAGCTTGAACTTGTTCTAATCGTAACCCGTGTAGCTCAATGGATGAGCACTGGACCTACTAATCCAGAGAATCTGAGTTCGAATCTCAGCACGGGTCTACTTCTTTTCTCTTTAGTTTGGCTCGTCTTTTGGCCTTTGACATGGGAAGTTATGTGATTACGGTAACGACCGTGAGCCCATGATCAGTTTAGGCCAAGACCATTAATATCTCTATCCTAACTAGACCTAACTATTTCCCAATTATTAAGAACTCCAACTAATTAATACAACAAGACTGCAAACATTTTCTTACCTAGAACTAAATGAACTACCAGTCCGCTAATCGGATGTCTACCACATAAAACTAAATTTTGGATTAATTTCGTAATAATTTGAACTGTTCTGTTATAGTCCGGATTCGGTTATTTCTGGATTCCATGAATGCGGCTCATCCGTCCCCTAATCGCAGGACAACCTACACGGATGACCGGGAATCCAGCAGACTTGGCAGACCTAATTCGGGGTCCCCGTGACCCTAGGCTGCAAAACCTGCCCTGAACCGCCGAATATACCAACATTTCTATGCCCATTTCATACGATTTTCACTCCAAAATTAGCGCTTTCACAGCGATTACACATCCAACCAACAATCATTACTGGCTTTAATTTATCTATGTTTTGGGCCCAAATTGCTAGCCAATTTGGCCCCATTTTTCCTGCCTAATATCTGAGCATTTTACTCATTCATTCTGGCAGTCCCAATACCCTTATCAAACAAAGGGGGTTTACATGGTATGCCCTCATTCACACTCACAATCACACACTTTTGGTTCATAATTCACACTCTACAAAAGGGGCTAACCTTGGAACCTCCCACTCCAGGAGGGGTTTACCCAAGGAGCCACTTACGTAAATTTGGGAGGCCTCATTCACACTACAAATTACTACAATATTTACACATACGATTATATGAACACAATACATCCTAACTACTCTTTAGCAAGACCTACCTACTTATAGTATGCATATTTTTGCCCTAATTCTGAAAGTAAATTTGATTTACATCTTTCAGTATTTTACTTTAAACTTTGGAACTTTGTAAATTTTGATAAAAGAAAATTTTTGTTGGAATTTTTGAAACTTCGGCAGTTTAAGGAAAGCTGAACGAGTAATAATTGCTTAGGCAATTATTACTAAAAACAAATTACAGACACATTTCCGCTAAAGGCCGGTTTACACGAGACAACTTTGCAGCAACTATTTTGGGAAGCAACTTTGAAGCAACTTTAGTTGCTGAGAAATTGCTTACGATTTGGCGTTTATACGAGGCGACTTGCAGGCAACAGTTTATCTAGCAACATTCTCTTAGCAGGCCAATGACAATTCCGCGCGCCTAAAATTCAAAAGATGTGGCTTTGCTTGATTGGCTGTTGCCTGTGAGTTGCCTGAAAAAGTCGCTTCAGGACCGAGTGAAAAATTTCAAGTTGCTTACTGGTTGCTTGCGATTTTATGACCGTTCACAGTAGGCAACTTACAAGCAACTTTCAGTTGCTACAAAGTTGCTAACGAAAAGTTGCCTGAAAGTTGCATCAAAGTTGTTTCGTGTATACCGGCCTTAAGGACAGCTTCTGATTAATTAAATTAACAGCGGGGAAGTCGGCCATTCCCCTCGGAACAACTGGATAATAAATAATTAGAAAATAGTTCTGAGTTTTAATTCCTACTGATTTTTTAGGTAAGCCGACCTACACAAGACAGGACAACAATTCAGAAACACAGACAATAATGTTAACTTCAGTAGTGCCTATTTTGCGATTACGGCCGGCAATTCCTAATTGCCGGCTGTGGGGAGAAACAATCCTTAAATTAGCTCAGTTCTGAGTATGAGGTCGTAACCAAGGGACCTCCTATCTCAGCTTAGGGGTGGGTCCCCACTCAGAACCCCATGCTTCATTACAACCCCAAAATGAAACAATTACGCACAAAATATTTTGGGCGTACGCCCCTACAAAACTGAGGCCATTCAGGCCGTGGCTTGGTTGACAAACATTATTTTAAACAAGGCCCGAAGGCCACAAAAAATAAGTTTTAGGCCGAAAGGGGCCTCTTGAAAATCCCTAGATGTGCGTTCCTGGTGTGTAGTTTCTGGCCGAGCATAGTGCGCTCATATGGCCCTCAGCGTGCGGTGTTCGTCGTGTAAGCTCAGTTCATCCCTTCTGACCAGTGTGGGTCAGAAGGGTCCCCTAACTCGAGTCCTAAGTACACTTTTTGTTCCCGGCCAAATCGCTGGCACAACGGGAAAGCGTACTGCTAGAGAGAGAAAACACGGCCGCTCTCGGCCAACCTCAGACGAACACTGACTGGAAGATTTGAAATTTCCAGTGAGCTGACAGCAATCTGACAGCTCACTGGTGTTTGCTTTGGCTGTCGGACTTCTTTTGATTTTATTGGAGCTTCCAGAACTTTCCAGAAGTAAAAACATGAGATGTGATGATATTAAATTATGACCGAAGGCGCAAACGTTTTTGGAAAAACTTGAAAATTATGCTTCAAATCAATAAAAATTTGCTCCTTCAGGTGAAAATTTGAGTGTGCTTTTTATAGTGTGTTTTTTAAAATTTTGTGTTTTTTAAAAGAAGTGTGCGAAAACACAATAAAACATAAAAAATTACAGTGTTATGGGCTTTATGACTCATTAGCTTATTTTGGACTTGGAAACAGGTTGGCAATCAAGTTTTCGAGTTTAAAAACAGTGTCAAATATCAAAATTGCTCCATAGTTGAATGTTCATTGGCATTGGAAGCGGCTGAAAATGCGATTTTTGGCTGGTTGGGTTGGGGGGAGCTCGGTCATGGGGGGGGGGTTGGGCTGTTGGGGGTCTCCCATAGTTTCCCTGGAACTTAGGTCTGGGTCCCATAGGTCCCATAGGTCTTGGGTGGGGGGTAAATCTTGGCCGACCTCCGAAATGTGGTGGGGGTACTCCCCCAACCCCCCCCCACAATTCGGACCTCAGTAAATTCGAAAAATGGCCAGAAACTGCAAAATTTTCTGTAATTTAGCCCTTTTTTCACCGTTTTGAAGTTAACAGTGCTTGGAGAAGTACGCTGTCATGTAAATGGCGTACGATATGAACATTGCTGCGTACTTCAGCGTACTAGCTTTCGTTTTTAGCGTACTTCAAGGTAAAACAGCGTACACTTGATTGAAAATTCACTGTCAAATTCAGGGTTAAAGCTAAAAGTTAGCTAAATAACACAGGAGAGGTAAAAGCTTTTCAAGGCTTCCTACATTTTTCTTATACAACAGATCAAGTTTAGAAATGACAAGTTGAATTTTATTTCAAAACTTCAAGATTTAATAAATTGCTGCTTATGAAAATTATGAAGATTTCATTGCAACCTAGCTCCACTGGCTTTAGAAATATTGAAAGTGATTGGGGGGACGTTCCTATCAGGTATTTTTGTCATAGGTGTACCACACCACCTGTTTGGGTTGGGGGGTGGGGTGGGGGTGAGGTAAAAGTACAAATCTGGCTTGGGGGTCTCAAAAATCGGAAATTTTTACCAAAATCTGCCCAAACTGTATATACCCATTTTTCCGTGCTAAATATGGCCCTTTTTCGACATAAACTCTATTTTTGACATAAATCTAATTAAAAACTACTCATGTTGCGTTTGCCAAGTTTCGAAATAGTCCAAATTTGTGGTTAAAGTACTAATTTTTGCAAGAAGGTTTTTACATGGTTTTAACCATACATAAACTAGGATACTGCTTCGTGAGGGGTCCTGTACTTGGGGGGGTCTTAAAAGGACTTGACTTCCCCCTGAAATTCGGGGTAAGGGTAAGGCCAAGGCCCTCTCCCCAAATCCCCGTTACATGTAAACTGAGCTTTCTGAATTTTGAGTTAATTAAATTAATTTTTGAAATTGTCTACTCAAGGCCAAAAACCTTTACGGAGAGCTTACGCAAAAAGTTGCGGAATTTTAACAAAAGTGCTGAATTTCCCAGATTTTTTTGCAAAAACAGATATGCCACCCAACCCCCTCCAATTTTTACCTCTGAAAGTGAAGGGTGGGGCATAGGCGTAGCTGAGCAAAAATGGGAAGGATCGGCTCGCAGGGAGGGAGTCCTGGACTCCTGTGCAGTGGCGGCGCCAGGGATTTGGGATTTGGGCCCCTCCATTTGGGGTGTCGGCCCCCCCCCTCTGAAAAATTTTTAAGCTGTTTAAATGCATAATTTGAGTGTTTTTAAGAAATTTTTTAAAAAAATCGGCAAATTTTCGCTAAAAAATCGAAAAAAGTTTGCTAAAATTTGAGACATATTTTGGAAAATTAAGGTAAATTTTGGTTTTCTCAAAAAAAGGTAGCCGGATTTTTGGGTCGGGCCCCCACA
>JASAND010014221.1:0-15485 GCA_030248195.1 Trissonchulus latispiculum
TATTCGTATTTTTAGTACCGTAAACAGGCAGAATGAAAACGTTCTGGTTGAACTGAATGTATTTGCTGAAGCGGAAAATGCCTGTTAATAGCCTTTTCAGAACTTAATACACGGTGCGTCATCTTAGGCTGGAAGGCCACTGCTCATTGCCTTTTCAGAACTTGATGCACGGTGCGTCATCTCAGGCAGGAGTCATTTTACGAGCCTAAAGTACGGTAGGCCAAAGATGCCACAGCCTGCTGGTTCCACTTTTGAGGGGTCCTCCAATGACAAAAATTGTTCACCACCCCAAGGGCTTTCATTTAATAGCAAATTTGCCAACTTTTCGAAAAATCGATTTTTGACCGGTCCTGACGCTTGGCCAGGGTGCAACAGGTCGCTAGGGACACTTTAGAGGAGTGCTCCAATGACAAAAATTGTTCACCTCCCCAAGCTCTTTCATTTGATACCAAAATTGCCAACTTTTCGAAAAATCTATTTTTGACCGGTTCTCATCCCTGGCCAGGGCGCCACAGGTAGCTAGGGACACTTTAGAGGGGGTCTTCCAATGACAAAAAATGTTCGTCTCCCCAAGGGCTTTTATTTGATACCAAACTTGGCCACTTTTGGAAAAATCGATTTTGGGCCATTTTGGACCGGTCCGGACCCTGGCCAGGGAGCCACAGGCCGCTGGGTCCACTTTGGAGGGGTCCTCCAATGACAAAAAATGTTCGCCTCAGAAAGGGCTTTCATTTGATACCAAACTAGGCCACTTTTGAAAAAAATCGATTTTTGGCCATTTTGGGCCCCTGGCCAGGGCGCCACTGGGGTCCGGCTGGTACATACTATAGCCTATGTTGTAGTGGTCCCCTAGCCCACCCCACACGCCAACTATGAAAGCTCTACCTGAAGCGGATCTTTCGAGGCTAAAGCTGGACTTGCGACACGGTTGGGGCGCACCTCCATCAGGGTGCCCTGGCTTATTTTTACTGGGGGGGGGAGTGGGGCCCCCCACTCGGCGACCTCGCCCCCATAAAAAGCCCCCCATAAATTTCGACCTCCCCCCCATAACCCAAAAAATTGCCAAATTTCACTATTTTTACCCTAAATTTCCAAAAATATTTCCGACTTCGCCGGATTTTTAACGAAGTTTTCGCTATTTTAGCTTAAAAACATCTAAAAATAGTCATTTTTGGCGATTTTTCGCAGTTTTTGCACAAAAATGTAAAAATTTGCAAAATTTTTGTCAAAACTATGCCCCCCCCCATTTTTGGTGAGCCCCCCATCGATTGGGGGGGGGCAAAACTTTGAGCCCCCAATATCGCCCCCACTCCATAAATTTTGGCCTAAAAATAAGCCAGGTGCCCCCCATCCCCACGGATAGGTGCCAGAGCAAAACTAATGGGCCATTTAGATCCACCATATAGGGGTTCCTATTCGAATACGAAACCTCAGCCCAGCAGCTCTTATGTATAGGGCTGCCTACTCCGTAGTCCCAGACCTCCCTTTTACACACTAACTTTCGACCCCTGGCCAGGAGACAGGAGACCTGCCCACATCTAATATAGCCTGTGCACTAATGCAAAAAGTAGCGGGGGAAACCCAAATGGGGGAAAACCCTCACAGGTCTCAAAAATTGTCGTAGAGCTATCCTGACACTTCCCGTGTAAAATTCAACTCTTTGTTAGCTACGTAGTATAAATCAAAATCTAGGTACCTTTTTTGAGATTTCATGTGCCATTGAAAATGCAGCATCAAACGGACAGGTTTCATAAAGTTTAACACATAAACATAGGGCAATTTTTGTAAAATGCTAAAAACGATGTAATTTGATAAAACATATTAGTCTATCGTGTAGAGAATGATTTTTACGTTCAGTTGGCTGTTAAAATCAACGATTGGACATGTCCTGGGTCCTCCAGTACCGAAATGGTACTTTCAGGGTTTTTGGCCCCTAGCTAGCCAGGGAAGCAAAATTAATGCATCGGGGCCGCCAATACCGGGGCCGGGGCCACCTTGGCCCCGGTACCGGGGCCTAGAAATTGGGGGTCCAAATCGAAAATTTTCAAAAATTTTCTTAAAAATTTAAATTTTGCAATATGTTTTGATATACAAACGTTACTACCGTTGTTTTCATTCATTTCAGCGCGAAAACAAACGATTTGTAACACTTTTTGACTTTCGAAAATTCAAAATTTTGGTCAAAAAATGTCAAAAATTTACAAAATTTTGCTAATTTTTGGCAACGGTCGGTACCGGGGCCTGACTGCCGGGGCCAGGCCTCGGTGCATCCCTAAGCAAAATTATCCAAATCTGTCACCATAGGATGATGCAGTGTCCTCGATAGTACCGTGCTATAGTGTCGAATTGTTTCCCTGTTTGGTTGTTAAAAATTTTTCAAAAAAATTGAATGGTGGGTTTTCCCAAAGTGGGTTTTCCCCCCGCCACATTTGGCAATGTGCGACTAACGGTGCATCGGATCGATCTAATTTTGGCTATGTGGAAAGAGGAAGACATGCCATCATTGCAGGTATTTGCAAAACTTTTCTAACCCAACCCAGTCAAAAGTGACATGGTCCAAAGTTTTGCAAAAATTTTGGCATGGTTGGACCAAAAAGTAGGTGTCATTTTCAAAATGTGATAAAATGAGCAGGAATGAACCAAATACACTGTTTTTTGTGTTTTTTATTGTGTCTTCGCACACTTTTTTTAAAAATACACAAAATTTAAAAAAACACACTAAAAAGCACACTAACATTTTCACCTGAAGGAGCGAATTTTTATTAATTTTAAGCCTAATTTTTAAGTTTTTCCAAAAAAGTTTGCGCCTTCGGCGCAAGTATCCGCTATATATCTATGTTTTTACTTCTGTTCGTTGTCGTCTGGGCATTAGTTTTCGTGTAGCCTTCATTATTCTAAGCAACTACGTCATTAGGGACTGTATAGGCAAATTATTCTATGAAATTACGTTTCCAAATTCTGGAAATGACCGGAATAAAATAAGTCGGAAAGTAATGAATGATTTCAGACCAAAATTTTCACAATTTTCTAAAAATTCTCAACGTCTGGGGGGCTTCGACCCCCAGACCCCCCATTGTAGCGCAAAAAAAGACGTCATCAATGCAAATATTTAACGTTCAGAACATTGAAATATCGTTTATGAAGACTGAGCATGCAATATATGCTTTGTACTTCTTCTGTAACACGCGAAAAATATAAAATAGTTTAAAAAATGTTGCTAAGTATAGCTTAAAATACTGTAAAAACCGTTAAAAACGTGTTAATACTGCGAAAAGCGAATTTCAGAAAAAACACAGATTTTTTAAAAAAACACACAATATTTTCTTAAAAAACACACTAAAAAGCACAGGTAAAATTTTGAAAAAAACCCTGACCAAATGAGTTGATCTTTGCAAACGTAGGTAAGAAAGAGTCGCGCTTTCTGCTGCTATGTTGTGGAGCTCATAGCTCCAACCCTTGGTCCAGGAAGCGGGTGGGGTTTTTCCCCAAAAAAGGGGGTGGGTTCCCCCCCATGGCTATAGCCCTGCCCAGAGGCTCTTCACACAGCAAGTTTGAGCCCGATCGGTCCACTCCTCCGTGATTTACTAAAAACAGACTCCAATAAGCCGCAAACTCCTTTAATTTCCCTATTCTAGGTAGTGAGCTAACGCGCACTACCTGATTTTATGCACTACAAAATAGCTCAATATTTGCGTTCTCCCCAAAAATTTCCGGGGGGGTCGGAACCCCCAAAACCCACCCCCTGGGTGCGCCCATGCTCTGAAGGGTCTTCCGACCTGCATCCCTGGGGGGGGGGGAGAGGAGAAACGCGACCTGCACGGGGGCCAATTTTCATATCTCAAGGTCTACCCGGCCGATCCGGCTGAAATTTTCACAGCACGTACCCCTGCCCAAAGGCTCTTCACACAAAATGTTTGAGCCCGATCGGTCCACTCCTTCGCTAGCCACAGGCCAAACAATGTCCAGAAATTTACACATTCCGTCAACTTGTCCCTATTCTAGGTGGAGCGCTTTCGCGCTCCCCTAATTATAGGGTCGCTATCGCGCCCCTCTATAATACATATGCTTAGAAAGTGTCTGAATCTGAATATGTCAAACCATCAAGCGGATAACAACTACACCGTGTTTGTCAGCGTTCGAGTTTTCGCCGGAACTTCGTTGGTACGATACCCGAACTTGTTTCAAATGCACAAGATATAATGTAAAATATATACCAGTTGGGAATTGTTTCTTCAGAGTCTCATACATTCCAAATCTTGTTGTGGAATACGTAAGCTAAAATTAAAAATTCAAAAATATAATATCTATGAATATTAAACAAAATGTTCACTGTGACTTACTCTCAGCTCAAAAACCGTCATGACGAAACAACAGTATAGAGCGGCGGGAAAAACCCAGTCCGAGACGAGGGGGAAAACCCATCGCCAGTGTGAGTCATGAGCTAGATAGGATTTTAATAGGCTAGTATCTTAGTACTAAACTATATTGGGAGCTGTATTATTGTAGTTCCCGCTGCCTGCAAGCAAATTTTTTGGGGCTTTGAAAATTTTGGGATATTTGACATGGGGTCAGACAGGGTCAAATTTGGGGGGAGTCACACTGAACTACGGGAAAGACCTAGCCCAAAACTGATTCCATTTTCACAGAGGGTATGTCTCGAACTTCAGGATGGTGGATGGTGTATGCAATTTGGCTCTAGTGGCTGTGGTTCGACCTGGGGGTGACCTAGACTCGGCTGGAAAAAACCCATGTGCGGGAAAACAAAACCCAAATCTCACAATGAATTTTTTCTAACCATTAGCAGCACAGAAAAAATTCATGCATTAAGAAATGATTTATTAGCTCAATAGAGCCTCCTGATCAATTTAGTATACAGTGTATATGTAGATGTTACTTAGGTTCAACCTTCATTGTGTGGTCCAGGTGGTCAAAATCTGACATGGTACCATTTCAAGCAAAATTTTTCAGTTTTTGGCAAAAAATGCTTATTTTTGGCTTGGGTCTACATAGTTTGGCTCTAAATACAAGAAAAGCGCGTTTTCTACACGATAGGATGCTTGAACTGCCGAAAATAAACAATTTTAAAAAATTTCCAAAACTTGCCTATGTTTATGTTTTAAACATACAAAATTTTCAAGTGAATTTGACATGAATTTTTGCAAAAATATTTAAATTTTTTTATGCAGATGTACGTACTAAAAATGACCGGCTCTTTCCAATGGTGTAGTCAAAACTGTTTCGGCAAAAATTTCGGCTGGGTTTTTTACCGCCCATGAGTATTTCCCGCATTGGGTTTTTTCATCGGTTTGGTCGAAAATTTCTCACCAACCGTAAGTTCTAGAGAGATGTTTTATGGCTCATTGTGAAGCTCTTCGCAAGGCCTCATGGTAGTTATCGTTAGACTTTCGATTTGTCGCTTAATAAAAAAGTTAGCCAAAATTAGAAAATTTGGGTTATTATTTCCAGCCGCGCTATATATTGGTAATGGGCACCGGATGTTTCTCATATACGGATATCCACCTATTTTGCGTTACCAAATATCCAGTTTTCCACCTATTTAAAACTTCAGTTCAAGAGAAACTTTCCATTCCACTATTAAATTTAAATTTTTCTTTCAATTTTTCGGTACGCCGTGAATTTCTATCATGACACGCAAGCTGCAACCTTGGTTTCAAGAATATTCTCAGAGAAATGTTTGAAAAATATTTTAAAATTTTTGATATTTTTGTCAACAATATTCTGATTTTTCATTATTTTGTCGAAAATGTAAACGGACATTCGGACATTTGTCTCAAATTGAATAGTATCCGGATATCATCCCCCCCCCCGGGAAGCCCCGGCCCATCCCCCCACCCCCGAAAAAATCCTAAAAATACACTAAGTAAGGGTTCCTTCCCGCCTGAAAAGTATGTATACCTGTCGGACAAGAGACGCGGAAAGGCCATTATAAAGCCCAAAAAGGCCATCACTTTTAACTACATTGATACCCATTCGTATAAGTCCAACTTTTCCGGCTTGCTGAGTCTGCAGATGGACCTGAAAATTAAATTCCATGAAAAACGCGTAAGAGTTTGACAGATAAACACTACAATCGATATAAATAAATAGAAGCTGCAATAGATGTTGTACATATATATACATATATATATATATATATATATATATATATATATATTAGGGATCGACCGGAACTCCAAAAAACCGGAACCGGAATTGGCTTTAAAAAACCGGAACCGGAACCAGCTCTTTAACACTACAAAAATCGAAAATTTTTTCTGACGTTTTGGACAATTTTTGCACATTTTTCGCTTTTTTATAGTTACTAGAACATTGTAATAACGTTTGCTTTATATTTTATATAGTTATTTCAACGCAGGAACATGAAATTTGCAATTTATTAAGAGATTTTTGTCTGATAGCACAGTCAAACTTTACTACATTACAGCTTTAAAATTAAAATTTAAAATTTAAAATTAATTATACACGGTATGAATATGCTATATTTATATTATTCGAGCCCATTTTCGATGAATAAACGGCATCTATATTTTTACATTCTATATACGAATTTCGATGAATAATTTAGTCGAATGCAAGTTGACTTAAAGGACATTTGCTCGCAAATAAAATTTAACTTCTTACTTGGTTAAGCTGAATTTTAAATTAAGCTAAATATTAGTAGATAGAAATTGATTCCTCCAAAATAACAAAAGATAAATATTACTAAATATTACTAAATAAATAAATTTCTTCCGTTTAGCTAGCTTCATCAGGATTTTTAAATTTTAAATGACGTTTCTTCAAAAGATTTTTAAAAACCATTGCTATTTGTTCCATCCATAATTTTTTAGTAATTCCGTTGATCTGCGCACTGGATTAATTACTAAACAAAGAGCAACAAACTTACGTAGTCCATATTTAAAGTCCAGTCTCGATTTAAACAATTAAAAAGATTAAATTTAAGCTAAAACTGACATTTGATTATACAACAGCACACTCTATAATTTTGAAATAGCATAGGTCGACGGTAAGGCTTCAATAACTTCAATTCAGCATTAGGTACTCTTAAATTTAAAGTTTCGGCGGTCTTGTGCTATCTAATCTGAGTTATTAAGTATTATTTTTGTTTTATAATATATATATATATATTAATATTCATAACAACGATACATTAGACATTATTATTACAAATTCAAAACATTCTAAGTATAGAATGCAATAGCGCCGCAGGCGAAAATTTTTGTATTAATAATATTCTGGTTATAAGAGAATCGCAGTTTTTTTCAAAAAGTTTTAAAGTTTGATAAAATTTTTGAAAATTTTAATAAAATTTTGCTTTTGATAATAGGCTAAAATTGGTTCCGGTACGTTTTCAAAAACCGGAACCGGAACCGGAACCAAAAAGTACCGGAACCGGAACCGGAATTCCGGTCGATCCCTAATATATATATATATATACGTAGATATGATGAGAAAGGTTAACAGGTA
Source organism: Trissonchulus latispiculum (assembly GCA_030248195.1). Taxonomy (NCBI): domain Eukaryota; kingdom Metazoa; phylum Nematoda; class Enoplea; order Enoplida; family Ironidae; genus Trissonchulus; species Trissonchulus latispiculum. The sequence continues at coordinate 7,489 of JASAND010014221.1, forward strand.
AGGCATATACACGTAACGGTTTACATTAGAAAATGATGTTATTCGTCTTATTCCGAAACCACAAAAATTTAGAAGTTTCAGAACAACTACGTACAACAACAAGGATTTGAGCATATTTGAAAATGCTTAACCTTTTTGAAAAAGTACCGGCATTGTTTTAGTGGGTCCCACCTAATTTTCGTTTTTCCCCTCACCACTGCGGTGGGAAGGTAACAGGAGTATGTGTTCTGACGTAATGCGTCCAGGGGTCACTTTACTTTACTTTTTACCCTCAACTTGTCGGAGCCCCCCTCCCACTTGGCAAGCCCCCACCCAGTTTTTGGGGGGCGCCGAAATGTGTCAAAAAGTCAACGTTTTGATGTCAAATTTTCAAAAATTTCCTCAATTTTTAGCTAAAGTATTGACTTATAAGTTCAGTTTAAGCCTAAAAACAGCAAATTCTTTACGTGTTTAGCTTAAAAATGCCAATTTTTGACTAAAAAATTTAGGTATATATAGTTATATACACCTTGGGCTCGCCCCCCCCTGCTTTCAAAATCTTAAATAAATGCCTAGCGTAGATAAGGGGGGTGCCTCCCCGAAATAATGGCTTTGCCCCCTTGAAAAAATTGGGCAAAAGAAAACTTTTACGCCCACACAAATTATACATGAATGCTTCAAATTAGCTCAACATTGATGCATTTTCTACACCATTAAAAAATCCGCCGCGAATTTTGGTTATTTAGATTATCAAAATTATTATTTTTCATTAAACATGCTAACAAATGTTTGTATACAAGGATAAAAATGTCAGGGTATTTTTAGGGATTTTTTTCCGGGGGGGGGGGCTTCCCGGGGGGGGGCTTCCCGGGAGGGGGGCCCCGGGCCCGGGGGGGGGAAGAAATTTTCGGGGGGGGGAAGATTTTTTTGCAAAAATGAGCCAAAAAATGGTATTTTTTGGTGTATTTTGCATGGTGAAACACAAAAAGTTCTCAAAAATGCCAGGATTTAAGGTATAAATAGCCATTTTTACGAAAAAATCTCCGGCGAAGCCGGAAAATTTTTGAAAATTTGACCATTTTTGGAAAAAATGTAGACCTCATTAAGGGGGGGGGTCCATCATGAAAAATTTTTAGGCGACGGATTTCGCTCATTTTCACACATAAGTTAGCCACATATGTCGTGCATATCAAGTTTAAATTTTGAGTTGTTTCGTTCAGTTCTCCGTAAGTTACGAGCAATCAACTGTGTGCAATTTGAATATGACCGAGCACAAGGGTGCTGCAGCCAACTGAGGCAAATTTTCGCAAATCAGCTCTAAGTTTTTAGCTTATTTTGTTACACACCTTTAAAAACTATTAAGAAAAACATTTTAGTACCGTTTCCAGCCGGATGGGCTTGATCAGAAGCTTCTCTAAAAAATTTCTCGGAGAAGCAAGGCCCTTGTTCCCTCTTATGTGATGAAACATTTAACAGCGGTTAACTTAAAATAAAAGCTTTTCCGACCCATAGTTCTATGAGAAAAATTCATCCCCGCAATGAGAGCTTTCGATTGATGTATAATATGCCATATTTTGAAAAATTTTAAAAATCGCTGTTTTGAGAAATTCGGGGCTCGAGGGTCCCGTTTGGCACGCTGAGAAGTACTGGACATAGCTATCAGCATAATTCATGCTGCAAATGGATCCAGAGACATGAATACACAAGTTGGAATACAAAATAGACAGATTTGGACCCTACTGTTGTCAGAATTTAGCCAAATTTCCGAAAAACCGAAATTTTGACAATTTTGCTAAAAATGCCCATTTTTGCGCCAAAAAGATCTCGAAACTGGGAAAAGATACAATGAAACCATTGGTATCAGTCGAACCGCCAATTCAAGTACTACGGAACCCTGGAGTTAGAATTTTTATTTAGGCCTTTGAATTAAAGTAATTTGCAATTCTTTCTGAAGACCCCACTTTTCAGCTTCAAAAAACGTTGAATTTTGACGATTTTCCAATGTTTTCGATAAATAAAAAATTTTTTAAAAATTTTAGGGGCCTAAATCAAAATTCTACTTCCAGCGTACCGCAGTTTATGATTATAGCTACATTATAAATATAAAATTATGCAGGAATACAACTGTTTGTCGAGAGATCTTTTTGGCGCAAGAATAAAATCACCACTTTTTCTGTTTCCTATGTTTAACACATGCGGACCTCGACTTTGAGGTGAAATAACTCAACAACTGTAAGAGATACGAGTTTAATTTCAAAAACTCGTTAAAATATACCAATCGGACAACAAAATACGTGAAAACGAGCGAAATCGGAGATGGTCGAAAAATTGACCAAAAATGGACCCCCCCTTAAGGGGGCAGACCAAAATCCCGGGGGGGGGGGAAGGCATTTTCGGGGGGGGGGGGGAGGTCAATTTCGGGGGGGGCCCCCGCCCCCCCCTGTAAAAAATACCCTGAATGTTCCGATGGAGAATGAAAAATGCAATATGGGTGACATTAGGTTTTAAGCGGAAAGAGGATTAGGTTTTAAAGCGTTAATATGGGAGGGCAGGTTGTAAATGCCAGGACTAGGTTAAAAGCGCAATAATATGGACCAGCTTCGCTGAACAACCCATACTCGCGGAGATTGCCCAGACAAAAATGCTGGCGGCAATCCTTCAATAACAGTTTAACAATTTGTCAGCACGTCTTTGCAGCTATTACTATATTATGTAGTTGTGCTCAATAAGAGTCAAAACTGTATTCGCACTAACTTACGTAATACAACAGACTGAAAATAATAGCAGATTCTGCACTGACAGCGCAGAAAGCAACGCTTTAACTATAATTGCGTCGTTTATATATATATATATATATATATATATATATATATATATATATATATATATATATATATATATATATATATTGGAAATATTAAATAAGCTTAACATTTCAAAGTCAGCTGGAAAACTGAAATAAGCAGCTTATATGCATTTGTGAATTGTGGAGTGAAACATGAGTAACCGCGGATATGGGTTGTTCAGCGAAGCTGGTCCATATTATTGCGCTTTTAACCTAGTCCTCCTGGCATTTACAACCTGCCCCTCCCATATTAACGCTTTAAAACCTAGTCCTTTGTCCGCTTAAAACCTAATGTCACCCATATTGCATTTTTCATGCTCCATCGGAGCATTTTTATCATTGTCCTATTTCATTTTTAAGGTTCTCAGTAAAACTCAAGTAAAAATGTCGAAGTTTCAAAAAAAGACACACACTATACGCAGGCCCGCACCCAGGGAAGGTTCAAGGGGTCTAGACCGACCCCCCCCCCCTTTTGGGCTGACAAAATAGAAAATGTTTGCTATTTTTATAGCAAAAACAGCTATTTTTAAAAAATTTTCGCGCCTTCGGCGCGATAATTTACTTTTTGCAAAAAATAAAGATCCAATGTACGATTTTTGGGCAAAAATGAAAAATTCTTCAACTTCTGGAGGGCTCCGCCCCCCAGACCCCCCTTGTGTTTTACCTTGGGCCCCTCTTTTCAAACTCCTGGGTGCGGGCCTGCCTATACGTTACGATTTCTAATGCTCTTCTGCAGTTATATGCAAAATTTCAGACAATTTCAACTTATCTGTAGCTAGTTCTAGGCCGTGTTGTACTTTAACAGCACTCTACTGCACCGCAACTAGATGCAAACTATATATATTGTCAATGTAACTATATTAATTTGACATGCTGGCTTATTTTTACTGGGGGGGTGGGGGCCCCCCCCCCCCTCTCCCTCTCCCCCCCCCCCCATTCGAGGTTCCCCCCCCCCCATAAAAGCCCCCCCATAAATTTTTACCTCCCCCCCCATAAGCCAAAAAATTGCCAGATTTCACCATTTTTACCCTAAATTTTCAAAAATTTTTCCGGCTTCGCCGGAATTTTAACGAAATTTTCGCTTTTTTAGCGTAAAAAACACCTAAAATTAATCATTTTTTAGCGATTTTTGGCAATTTTTACACAAAAAACGTAAAAATTTGCAAAATTTTTTCCAAAAATATGCCCCCCCACTTTTGGTGAGCCCCCCCCCATCGATGGGGGGGGGGCAACTTTGAGCCCCCCCATATCGCCCCCCCCCATAAATTTTGGCCTAAAAATAAGCCAGACATGTCCAAGCTATCTACACACATAATTTAATATGTTTAACCGTCTACAGTAAGTCTACAGCCAGCGTCTATGGTGGCTGCATAACAGTACAGAACGATAGCAGCACCGCACCGCGCTGCAACTATGCTTATCGTGTTCAGCTACCCCGATAACCTTTATGCGTCCCACTAAATGGCTCAAAACTGCATATTTAGGCCTATTTTTTACTATTTTCTGTGGAGTTGGGACTTAAAAATTTTCCCGAAAATGGAAATTTGGACCTTACTTGTACTTGATCACCGTCATCTTCGCCACGAAGACATAGGTGGCCTTTGGTTAACTGTTGCCTCTGACGTGATTTCTTTCCACTGAGCTCGATCTGCTGCCAATGTTTTAATGGTGTCATTCCAGTTGAAACGGCCAAGGGTATGCAGACTCATTGGCCCCTTGAGATCTTCATGGACATTCTTTTCCCAAGTTTGCCGTTGGCGTCCTGGCCTGGCACGCCAGGAAGGAGGGACGGTCGAGAAGAAACACCGGTAAGGGAGGCGTCTCTGGTCCATTCGGGCAACATGTCCAGGCCATCGCAGCCGACATTTCCTCAGTCGTGCTTCCAATGGAGGTCTATTCCCAGCACGAGATCTGAGTTCAATATTAGTGACATGGTCAGCAAGCCTTAGTCCAAGAATACGACGCAGACATCCATTTTCAAAAACCTCCAGTTTACGGATATCGGAGCTGCGTAAAGGTGTCGTTTCTAGCCCGTAAAGTAGCACGGACATGAACATGCTATCGAAAACGCGTATCTTGGTGCGCACGGATATTTCCCGTCGGCGCCACAGGCAGTTATATATACAGGGTGTTGAAAACGGCCAGAGCTCTGCCAACTCTACAGTCTATTTCTGCCGTGGGTTCACCATTTGGAGAGATCTGGCAGCCGAGGTACTGGAAGGCATCCACTTTTTCAATAATGTCATGGCCAACTGAGAGTCCTTGTTGATGCGCTGCGGAAGTAATGTACTTGCATTTGCCCGCGTTCAGCTTAAGACCAATCGGATTGCTATGCTGTATCACTCGGTCTATAAGTTGCTGCATCGCAGGTTCGTTGGACGCCAAAATTGCTATGTCATCAGCATATTCTAAGTCGGCCAATACGTCATTTTCACTGATCACAACGCCCTCTTCTGGTTGCACAGTTTTGGACATGGCTCTGTCGACGGCGCGTAAAAATAATAGAGGAGACAGTCATGGGCGCACCCAGGGGGGGTTTTGGGGGTTCCGACCCTCCCCCTTTTTGTCCGACCCCCCCCCCAGGAATTTTTGGGGAGAAAGCAAAAATTGAACTATTTTTAGTGCATACAATTAAAAATTATGTAAATTTTTCGCGCCTGCGGCGCTTTTCTATCTCGATTTTTAAACTTTTTCTCCCCTGCGGCGCTTTTCTATCTCGATTTTTAAAATTTTTCAATTTTTCAAACAATGAGCCTGGCAGAGCTTTTTATTCAAATCTTTTCAAGCTTTCCAATACAAATTTTGCCATTATGTCAAAGAATTTCTCAACTTTTATTGAAATCTTTTTAAAGATTTTCATTACGGCTTTTTTTCAAAATTTCATAAATTTTCTCAACTTCTGGGGGGCTCCACCCCCCAGACCCCCCTGGCGGGCTAGTCTTAAATCTCGTCATTTTTACTGCACCCAAAATCAACTCTGTTGAACATTTTGCCGCCGCCACCCCCCCCCCCCCGCGCGTAAACGTGTCAGGCGAAAGCACAATTTTTTCGGCTCGACCTCCCCCTTTTCAAAATCCTGGGTGCGCCCCTGGAGACAGTACATCTCCTTGTCTAACACCAGTCGTGACAGCAAATGGGTCGCTTACGTCGCCATATACGCGAACCCGTGTAGTAGAGTTGTTGTACATGTTTCTGATCAGGTTGATGTACAGAGATGGAATTCCGCAGGCTGCCAAGAGTTTCCACAGGGAAGCTCGATCGATGCTGTCAAAGGCAGCAGAAAAGTCAAGGAATGCAGTAATTGTTGGTTGGCTATACCGATGCCGACGTTCAAGCACCTGGCGCAACGCGAAGATTTGGTCAACGGTGCCGCGACCTTTGCGGAAGCCAGCCTGGTTCTCTCTAGTTTCAGAGTCCAATTTATTGCTGAGCCTCTCCAGAATCACAATTGACAGAATTTTTCCCGCAACTGGAAGAAGTGATATTCCACGGTAGCTTTTGCAGAGACGCCTGTTCCCTTTTTTAAAGACGGGGACAAGGATCGCCTCTTGCCCCTTTTGGGTGTTTGTTGACTGCTCCAAATGGACTGAAATATTTCCGCCAGTTTAGGAACAATAACGGGGGCAGCAACCTTGTAAATCTCCGCGGGCAAACCATCAGGGCCTGCTGCTTTGCCTCGTTTCAGTGCTCTGATAGCTTTAAGGATTTCTTCATGTGACGGTGGATGGGTGGGGATGTCATCTGACTCCGCCACGGTGTCAGCTAACACGTCAAGAAATTTGGAATTTGAAATTTGGTCAAGAAACACGAAATTTGGACCGACTTCATTTGGGCCGGCCGCCTGAACGGTCCAGGACCTAAATCAAAAATCGGCCAACGTTATGCACTAGTATCCCCTCCATACTTGTTCATGCAATAAACCATGTCTCTAGCTTGTTCCCTGAGCCCTGCAGGCGTGACGCAAAATGGCCGTTTTTTGGCCAAAAACGCCGTTAGGCCACTTTTGACCGGCCGCACAGGTGGCATGCCGGGCCGGGCAGCGAAAAATATAGCGCGGGGCACATGGGACCATATCGGCATTCTGAAAATATAAACCTTTCTGGCTGAAAATGTTCACATCTTTCAAACACCTCTGCACAAAATAGCCCTTTCCAGGCGTGACTAACACAGAAAAAAACAAACGGACCTAACTTGTCCGGAAGTGAAAATTTTAAAAGTTGAATATTGTGACCAAAACTTTTTCGCAACTTGTTGTACTCGTCGTGTAGATTCCAACGATACCAAACTTGCCGAGTTTCGTTCAGTATTGAGCTGGCACGGTGATCGAACGAGTCTCACAGGGCCGCGCAGCGCCTTTTACACCCATATTATAGGGGGTCGCTCTCGCGCCCCCCTATAGTATAAGTTGCTTTGCAGTTTTGCTGTTATCTGCATTATTCCCAACATCATCAGCCTTGGCATAATTGGTTGATATATATATATATGATCAGAATACGCAGTTCTTAATGGGAGCGTCCTAATAGTTTCAGTTTTCGGACAAGACAGTGAACGTAGAAAACAGCAAAGAAAGGTACAAAATGTTGTTAGTCAATTGATAAATCATTTATAAAGAATTAAATGTTTCAATAGCGTTTAATGGCGAAATTTAAAAATTTTCTCAAACGCCCCCATTTGGGACTTACGTAGGATTTCGCTTTCAGTTGTAACAAGTCGAAAACATGATCCATAAAAGACTTTTGAATTAATAGGACAACTTGCAGTAAAATACGCGGTGTGCATATTACGCAAAACTAGAAAATTTTACCCCCCCCCCCTCAAAAGTCCTCGGTCAAACCCCCCCCCCTGAAAATTTTTTGTACCTACGCTACTGTGTGTGTGTATGTGTGTGTGTGTGTGTGTGTTCGACTTGATAATATCACAGCTTGTCTTTTTTCTTGGACTATTACGACCTAATGGCAGGGAGAAAGTATATATATATATACGTATATACGTACCTTTAGAAGATCCAGAGGATGTGTGCAGCAAGCAGCCATGGCAGACGACAAACCACCAAAATACCACCTACTCAATCTTTTGGTTTTATCAATTTCAGCGGCCATAATCTGTGAAAATAGGAAAATATACAGTACGTATATATATACAAGTAACAAAAATGCTCCGCACAAAAGGGGAT
>JASAND010014222.1:0-37018 GCA_030248195.1 Trissonchulus latispiculum
TAGCAGGCCAAGTAACATGCCTAAAACTTTTCACCTATATAATAGTAAAATGTACAATGTATATACGCAAATATCAGACAGTAACTCAAATCACCAGCTTAATATTTAAATGCAAATCAATATAAGGTTATGTTGTTTGGCTAAAAGTAAGAGCGTATAATCATATGAACAAGGAATGCTCTTTGACATTACAAGATATCCAACACTAGTTAGTTGACCCCTCCCATGAATCAGTACCTGGTCGAAACATGATACGCACAATTGTTTTGTGTTGGTTAGCTTGTTCTCGATAGGGCAAACACTGTGTGAAGGTGCTTATGTCTACTTCCAGCTTCAACTCGCATGCATAGCCAACAAATGTTTTGTTTATTTAGGCCGAGTAACTTGTGGATTAATTTTTCTGTGGCTACACGTGTGCGACATATTATGCAGACAACGTTGCAGCAATTAGTATGTAATGCAAGTGACCGTTACATGCAAATTATATGATGTATCGCTATAGAAGTATCCAGGAGTGTGCTGCGGCGCTGGTTCGCATGATCCGTACGGTTTTCCCATCAGCCTTTCAGATACCTAAAACAAGTTTCAGCAACAGCACTCAGGGATAAAGTCAAATTTCATTTTCAGAATAATCATTAGAAAATTCAGCTAAGTTCACTGGTTCCTTTGCTTTGACAACAGATTTAGAACTTTCAGTAAAAACTCTCTTAGAACGCTAACTATTGATGTCAAAGCTCAGTTTCACTGAGGTGGCTAAACGTTATTCGTCAACAGGCAAAATTTCTGCTGCGCCCACCTTACTGAAACTACTGTTACATCCGCGTTACCTAGGTATTACAATTGACCTGCTGCGAGAAAACAGTTCTTGTACCTGTGAACTTGTTACGGAAAAGTTCAAGCAAGATGCAAAAATGAGGGACACCAGACTGTGCTATGTGAAGCTTTTTGATTGGACCTAACTTCTTCCCACTTTGCAAGTAGTCATTACGGAGTTAAAATCTGATAACATTATTCGTCAGTGCATGATGTAACGTTAAAAGCATTTATGACATTATGAGTAAAATCATTCCCGAACCAACAATCTAGATACAATACGACTCTTCAAACAGAGTTAACCGTCTACGTCAGCGTTGCAGCGTTGCATACTTGTAATACATATAAATCTGACAAGATATGATGTTGCATCGTCTCGTAAGTGCTCTTGTGTAAACGGTTAAAAATTGAACTTTCGACTTCCAACTAGATAATACAGCAAATAGAATTCCATAGACAGTTCGAATGCCGTAGTTTTGCTAACCGTATGTGGAAACTAATTTTCATAAATTGATGTTAACAGAATTCCTGAAGTACGGAACATGGAACATGTGTAATTTATAGAAACCTGCGTAGAAAACAGTACGTGTGGATAAAATCACTTTAAAACCGATTTTAGTATACCTGCTGCACCGAAGTGCAGCAGGAAAACATGGAGACAGCAGGATTAAATTTGCACAAACTGTTATTCTCCAGTTAAATAACGAATTGTGATGCCTATTCAAATAGCACTGTTTAAGATTTGAAAAGTCTTTATTTCATTTTCTTTGCTTTCTTGCGGTTCTTTGGATATTTCAGTACATGTGCTGCGTAAACCTGGATTTTGCTTTAAAATTGGAAGAATTAATTTGTCTCCTGGAATCAAAGGCTATAAGAAGTAGATGAAAGCATGCTTAACACCGCAAGAAACCTGGTAGCTATCATCCGAAGTATGGCCTAACAGTAGATTGGTCGAGGACACAAGTTAGTGGAAACTGAAACTTTTGCCTTCGATAAACACTCGCCAAGACATGTGCAGTAAGATATGGCCACTTTCTACAGTAAAAACGGCTCATTGGCATTTTGGCATAATTTTTGCATGAATCAACCGCCAATTGTTTTCTACAGCCTTAAAACATACCCAGAACCCAGAACCTGTTGTACAGTAGATAATGGTAGATTATGTTCTTACGAATTCTGCTGCAAAGGAATACTTCTGAAATCTTGAGAGCACCCAACCTTCCATTCCTGGAACGACTTCGTACCTGGGATGGTGAATGATTACTTTGCTGCCCAAAGATTTGTAATCGTGCACGCAGGCATGAGAAGTTGCATTTACTTCCATGTGCATTCCTGAAACTACGAATACGTTACAGTGGGCCTTCAATGTGAAAGCTAGCCGAATTCGTGGATGCATGATACATGCACTATGGACAGTTGATGGAAATGAAAAATAATGGTAGCAGGAGCATTGCTAATTAGTTAATTACATTTTTCAGAAAGCCGATAAAGTTTATCTTTACGTGTGCTTATCCTGTCCTATAAATTTAGACAATTTGCAAAGAAAATAAAGGAGATCGACAGCTGAAAGAAAACACTGCACTTTCAGTGCTTATATTTTTAATGCATACATACGTATATTCTAAATTTTTCGGGAGCACAACAAGAAATTAAAGTAGAATAATCATTCGAACTTCTAGCTTCCAGTTAGCTGCGGGATGCTGCTCCCTAGAGCACTGTACAGGATGTGGGACAACAGTATGTTTCAATTAAAGTTTTGTCTTGGGTGAAGCAAACTTTTTGGGAAGAGAAAATTGTTTCTAATATTGAATTTCACGTGTGGAAACACTGTGAACATTTCCACACCTCCTGCACTGTAAGCACTTTGTGATTGGTGCTTTCAGATTTCTATGCAACAAATACAATCATAAAATGAGTTGTTGTTTCTGTTGGTCCTACCGCTTGCTTCTCCCGGCCGTTGAATTCTAGTTAAGAACTGGAAACAGGAACCATATGACGGATCGTAGAAGTGGGTAATAGATGATGCACTACAAATAGTGGAAAAATACAGTGTTAGTTTATTTAGCAGTAGCCTTTCATAAGGTCCTGGTACCAGTACGCTTTAGTTGCTCTACCAGGAATTCGAACCACTGTAATTTACTCAGTTCTTGGAGCGCGATAATTTTTATATCATTTAGAATGTGTTGCTTACTCTACTCTGTTGGGCATACATGTCGCATACGAGTACAAATGCGGACACTTCTTAACCGACGGACTTGCGCTGTTGATGATATAGAAATCCTGCAATACCTGATTTTGCAAAACTGGTCAGTTTTTAGACCTCAAAACTCAATTACAACTGTTTTTAACGTAATAAAAGTTTTGGACCCATGAAACACATGAGACACATGAAATTTTTGGGTTTTTGCATTCTCTTATTAAGAAATTGACACACCGTTGTGGCTGTTATGGCTAGAAAGACAAAAACGGTGAAGTCAGAATAAGCCAGAAATGATTTTGAGAACCTAAAAGTAACTACTATTGAAGAAATAAGTTCATTCAAAAGTACAAAAATATGTAAATATGTTAAGGACCTTTTTTGTTATTTATACTCAAATCGATGCAACATCCAACAGTTGTAGCATATTGTTTTGATTGACTGAGGGTTAGATCGAAAATCATTTTGGCTATGCTGCGAACCTTCAGCAGTTATCATCGGTTTAACACATGTGTTTGTATGTGTTGTGCGTGTGTGTATGGGTGTGAGTGTGCGGTGCGTGCGTGAATGTGTGTCGGTGTCTGTGTCTGTGTCTGTGCGTGTTTGTGTACATGTCTGTGTAGTTACGTGTGTACCCGTGCGTGGGGAGGTAAAATTACGGCAAAGTCAGATATTCATTACTTTACTTTTCGCAGCGTTGGTCATCAATGTAGCAGGTGAGCACCAGATTTCTGTGATCAGTATTTATAGGCCATATTGCTGTATCCCTCGAGAGCATTGCGGCAACTAAATTGTTTTTAATGTTGTCCAACATGGGCTTGAATTCGCTATCTGCTAACTGAAACAGATTAATTGCAATATGCGTCTATCACAAAATCTTGGGTACACCATTATATCGAGCTTCGCCAGGTCAGACACATGAACAACTTTCTTTCAGTTACAGCTTTCAACGTACAGCTTTCAACGTTTGAAATTTGTTGAAGATGTTTGAAGACCTTTACCCAGACGGCTTGTTTCCAATCAAGCCAGCTAAACTCCGTGACAACATAATAGGCTTCGTTTTTTCCAGCCAGATGCTAGCCAATACAGAGTTGTGTCACTATTCATTTCAGGCATCTTTATCACACAATTTTTTTAATTTTCATACCCGGCTAATTTATAATTGCTGTAAAGCTAGCAGTAGCACCGTTTTCGTCAAAACTTGGGCAGCAAAGTTTCTGCGAAAGTCCATTTCTCCTTTTTCCAAGCTGTGCTGATTCTGCGATATCTGGCTATGACTCGGATTTTTATGGACGAAAAGGAGTCTTGCAGCACCGGAGCAAGAATTTTAATGTTAGCGTTTAATATTAGTGCTAGTAATTTGTCGCATGTTTATAAAATGCTGGGTATTCACTAAATTCTCAGTGCTGAATTTATTTGTGAAGTGTAATGTAATCATTTTCAGTTTAGCCAATTTAGTCAATGCGACTGCTAACTCTAATGTCACTACGACGTGAAAATAATCCGGCTCTTACGTCAATTTCTTACGCCAACTTACTGTCAGAAACTTGTACAACGTTCTCTCGATATGCTCCGGCGCAAAGGCTACTATTGCCTCCAACAGCAATAGCACAGAGAATTCCCCATGAACAAGTCTGTTTATATAATTGTTCTTGACATTTCTGTAGACGTAGTGCGTTTCGATCTCTAAAAAGAAGCTCACTAGGTCTGATTGGTTTCTTTTGAACCTGCAGGCCCACAATAAACAGTAGAGATGAGCGTTTGCGCCCGTCAGTCCAGGCCAGGCCGCAACGGGCCGAGAAATGTATTACTTGTGGGCCAGAGCAGACGGTGATTATGTCTAGGACTAAAATTTTCTTAGAATTTACTCGTTTTATTTATACGTCAAAATTTAACATTTCGTACTGGTTAATCAGCATTTCCATGCTGTATCGAATCTTTTGCAATGATTATAAAAGTTTTGGTGTGGCGGACCCGAAACAAATCCGACCTGTGCTCAACTCTATTAAAAGAATTCTTAAATACCCAAGCAAAAACTACTACATATTAACACTTTCGCAGTGAATAGTTGTTAGCGTTCAGATTCAGAGTTCACGATTTGAAGACACACTTCAAGCAAAGCGTACCACGATCTACACAAATGTTGTTAGCTTCTTTCTGGATCTGACAAATTATTTCAACAGTTTCATAGGGCATGGTACACATAAAAGTGCTGGCAGTTCCCTTTAATATCATTTTGGATGACATCAAACATGACGTCATATTCAACTCCATTGGCATGCCAAGAGAAAACTCTATATATCTAAAAATTCCAACATGTGTATTTTAGATGCTGCTAAACCGTGTACACATTCTGTTCTATGTAGTGTGCCTTGCCGGCTTGCCCTACTTGGCATACCGAATCGGCAATCACCAGCTTTATTTCTCCTAGACTGAGTGAAAATTTAAAGTAAAATCGAAAATTCACTTCTTCTTGTTGCTCCTTAAGGTCTTGTGTTATAAAACAATTTTTCAGCAGCAAGGCATATCAAATGGCTAAGCCGAATAAGCCTAACAGGTTGGCAAGAACGTCTGCACCGATCGGGCCGACGAAGCTGTCAAGGCCGGAACATGCAGGCGTTTTCCAGACACGATGGTAGGTCTGGTCTAAACGAGCGGAGCCAAGCCAGAACTACGCATTCAGCACTACTAACAACTCGATGGTCCCAACGCACATCACAGAATGATTCTGTGTGCTTACACCTAACTTGTTCAATTGTAAAAGTTTGAAGAGAGGATAAAGGAGGAAGTAATGCTGACGATACTGAGAACGCTGGCATTATTTTTTTAAAGACGGGTCGAATTAAAATTAATGCGCATTAAGCAAATTAAAATGATTAAATCGTTGATGATGATTAGCCAGTTGAAGAAACTAGAATCTGGAAGTAACATCTAGAGTAACATTCAGTAACATCTAGCCTTATTTGGAAGCAACAATTTTGTGTAATATGCAACTTGGATTTGGAATGTGGAATGGAATTTTCAAAAGTATTTGTCAAGTCTACAAACTTTGGAACGAATATGCAAATTAGAAATTCGGCATTTTCGTCATATGCAAATTAGTTTTGACAATATTTAAGGGAGGGCCGTTTCGTCATTTTCGGTCACTTTTCATTGAAGAATCCAAATTGCTCACCAAATTGGAGAAGCCTAGGATCCGCTTAATGCCCAACGCTAGAGGATGGTTTAGGGGTTTAAACTGTAGTGTGTACACGGTCATGTTTTGATCCTTGTTTAAATTAAATTGAATTGTTATTTTCTTTGAAATAAACTGTTAGACTTTTATTCATGACTTCAAAATCACACATTCAACACGAACTTAGCAATCTTTCTTTTACCAAATTTTCATAATTGGAAGACCTCGAATTTTAGAACGGTATTTTATGTTTTAGAATGATGTAAATTTGACGAAAAGCATCTTTTCCAGTTTGTTCGCTTCTTCACATCGATTTTCATGTTCTCACACTAATCAAATCTGTAATTATTGCTGATCTGTACGTTGTCTCTTTCAAAGAATTCTTTGCTGCTTTCAGACACCCTTCTGTAAAAACCGTTTGTTGCACATAGTATGTTGACTTTATCATCAAGGCATCAATTTTATTCTACTGACAAATCTACTTACCTTATAATACAACTTGAATTCCATTGGGCCCTGTAAATGTGATTGTTGCATTCTCGGGAATACTGGCATGTGCGAGATATTGTTACATTTTCTGACATTCCAGCATAAAAAACATCAACCAGTGGATTTTTAACAACCTTTTTCCTATAAGTATTTGCTCAGTTAGTCTAGTCACTGGAAATGTAGTGCATAACATTACTTATCATGCATGAGTCTTAAAGGTCGTGAAAAGTTACTTAAACTTAAACGTCTTAAAGTCCAAATTTACAGATCTCTCCTAATTAGTTCTCTGCGATTCTTAATGCATGCACACAACAGCTTTTAATTAGGATTTCAGGCTACTGACTCAGTAGAATGGTAATTCTGCATCTTCCGGAAAAAAACTGCATTTTAGCAGTATTAATGTTGGTGATGGTTTAAGGTGCTGGTATCCTTTTGTGCAGTGAGTAGTATAGTGCGAGTTTTTCGAGCCCCACTCCCGGGAGTAAATGACCTTTTGACCTTTCCTTCAGTTTTCATGGCTTATTCTAAACTACACCAATCTCTTTCTTTCCATTCTTTAATCCCTTTCTTTCCGACCCTCTGCGTTCTTCCCCCGGGGCTTGGGACCCGGCGTCGGCCCATTACCGGACTCCTACTTACCTAATCGATGTACCTATAATTCGTACATACCTACCTAACCTAACTACGCTACCTAACCTAATCTCACCTAATCCGGCACATGCAATATTTTTGTATTTTCTATTTTTTTTTATTTTCAATTCCACTTTATTTGATTTTTTTATATTATATATTAGTAGAATTCTTAGTATGGATTGTTTTAGTTGGTTTTTGCCCCTTTTCCTTGGGGAGCCCTGAAGAGGACTGTTGGGGTAGTTACAGTTTCGCTATTAAGGTACTTCGTATTCTGTATCCTCTTCTGTTGAAATAATAACTGATCTTTACATTACATGGTTATATTTCTACTAGTTTTTCATGAACTGTCCTTCCTACCTTGGCTTTCTTTTCACCTAGTTTTCAGATACTGGGTCACTCCTAGCTTACACTTACCTAATCTGTCTTACCTTACCTAACTTTTTATCCGATTTTGTCTTAATCCTTCTCGCCTCGCCTTAAGATTCATTCTCCCATGGTTTATTGTTTGAGTCACCCCTAAGATACACCGAGTCTACTTTTTCAACTTTCAGCCTTCACTTGCATTGACTTCCCCGCCTTTTCGGTTTCCCTAATTTCATTCACCGAATCTCACTCTTATGTTACTCCAAACCTACTCTGAGCTTACTTTATCCAACTTTTGTATGTTCTTACCTCTATCTATTTTGCCTGACCTAACCTAAGAACCAACCTTCCTTATTTTATGCTCCGAGTCACTCTTAAATAACACCGAGCCTACACCGAGTAAACACCGAGCCTACTCCAAACCTACTCCAAATTTACTCCATTTATGTCCTTTCATGATGTTTTAGTCAAGACCTTTTCGTTCCTTCAGCCTTCTTCATTTTCATAAGTCTCTCCAAATCAATTATTCCGGTTTCTCATTCCACAGTAAGCATTTTTCTTTTTATCTCTAGTTTTCTATATCCAACTCAATTCCGAGTCACTCAGCCGAAGCTTGCTAACCAAACTTTTCAAGCATCAACCTAACCCTAACCTTATCCTAACCTATCCTAACCCAGTTTTCGACTTAACACATTTCCCAACTACCTTGACTTCATACATACTCGAGTCACTCCGAGCTTACATCAACCATAGTCTAAGCTTACATTGTCCGGACACCAGTCCATTTCCCACATCTGACCAACCACCGTCATGTTCCTTATACGTCACTCCAAACCTACTCACACCCTAATTCGTCCCTTTTGATCATTTTTCCAACCTTTGCTTTCAGTTTACCCTCATCTGTTCAACCACCTTAGGTTAGAGTTTTGAGTCACTCTGAAATACCTCCAAGTTAACACCGAGCTAATACCGAGTATACACCGAGTATGCACCGAGCTTACACCGTCCCTTAAGATCAATGTTTACTTAATGTTGGAGGAATGTTGAAGAATTTCATTGAACAATTTCTGCTTTTATTGATTTCGATCGATGCTTTTATGTGTTTGTATGTACAATTTCTGTTTTTATTGATTCACAGTACTCGAAGTCGTCGCGTCGAATTGGCCATCCAATCTAGACATGACTTACTTCGAGTACTGTGAATCAATAAAAAAGAAATTGTACATACAAACACATAAAAGCATCGATCGAAATCAATAAAAGCAGAAATTGTTCAATGAAATTCTTCAACATTCCTCCAACATTAAGTAAACGTTGATCTTGGGAACGATGCTAGCGCTCCTCTTGCATACTCGATTGTCTCGGTCTTTGGACGGAGGTGACTCCAGAGTCAACTAGGTGGTCGAATTTTAGACTGAGGAAACCAACTGGGGTGAAAAATATTCAAATTGAAGGTTTGGAAGAAACATGCGTAGTTGGTCAGGTGTTATGAGCAGGAGCAATATAGCTTAGACTAGTTGGTTATGTAAGCTTCAGTGACAGGTAGTTGAAGCTGTGTTAAGTCAACTGGTTAGTAGGTTAGGCTAGTAGAGGTAGATTCCGATGCTGAAAATTTGGTTGCAACTCGGCGAGTGACAAGACGAGTTGAATTGGAAACGAGACAGAAGAAAATGCTTACTGGAGATGAGGCCGGAATAGTGATTTGGAGAGACTATGAAATGAAGAGACGGAGAACGAAAAGGTCTTGACTAAAGCATCATGAGAGAGACATAAATGGGTCTTGAATTGGGACGGAGCTGAAACTCGTGTTTCGATTGTAGGCTCGGTGAGCCGGTATAAAACGGAGGTTGGTTCAGGTCGGGCAAGGTAGGCATACAAAAGTTGGATAAGCTCAGAATGAGTTGGTCAGATGTGAAATGGACTGGTGCCAGCAGCTTAGACTCCATGATCTTAGCTCAGGTGACTCAGTATGTATTGAGTCAAGGTGGGCAGAGCTAAATCAGCGGGTCCAGAACTAGGTTAGGACAAGACAGTTGCAAGCTTCCTTTAGTGACTCGAGTTGTATAAGTAGAATAAAAAAATACACAATGAGTGAAGCCAAGCTGGAGAAAGACTTATGAAAATGAAGAAGGCTGGAAGGAAAGGTCTTGACTAAAACCGCCATGAAAGAGCATAAATGTTGATGAGACGGCTCGGTGTTTACTCAGTGGCAAACCAGTGTTGTTGGTGACCGAGCATAGAACGGTTGGTTCTTAGGTTAGGTCAGGTGCGACAGAGCCAGAACATACAAGTTGGACAAGCCAAGCTCAGGTAGACTGACTAACATAAGAGTGAATTCGGTGAAGTATGGCAGAAGCAGCAGGTGGTGAAGTCGAGAATGAAAGTTGAAATTCGGAAACTCGAGTAATATGCTGGGGCTGACAAACAATAAGCCATGGGAGAATGAATCTTAAGGCGAGGCGAGAAGGACTAAGATCAAAATCTGAGATAAGAGACCAAGGTGGTAAAAAAAAAAGACAAGATTAGGTGAGTATGTAGCTTGGGAGCGACCGGTATCTGAGAACTAGGTGAAAGAAGCCAAGGCTAGGAGTTGACAGTTCATGAGCAAGTAGTAGAAAATGTAACCATGTACTGTAAGAATCAGTTGATATGTCATGCAGAGGATGCAAACACAGGTGATACCTTAATAACGTGAGCTACAGCTACCATTCTGGAATACAGCAGATATCAAAAACCAATCAAAGCAATCCCGTACTAAGAATTCTACTAATATATAATATAAAAAAATCAAATAAAGTGGAATTGAAAATGCATAAAAAATACAAAAATATTGTCATGTACAGGATTCGGTGAGATTAGGTTAGGTAACGTAGTTAGATTGGGTAAATGCCACTTGATATTAGGCACATCGGTGGGTACAGTCTCTGGTAATGGTGCCGAGGGGGGGGTCTTCACTATACTACTGCAGTGCTTTTGTGGTGATTTTTGTAACGCTTTGTCTTTCGCACTTTTGGGAGTTGGAAAGAGCTTTATATATCGTTTTAAAGCTTATAACATGTACATTCATATGAGCTTATGAAACTAGCAAAATTAGCAAAACATTTTTTAGCTGAAATTTTCCTACGTACTGGCACCTGATAGACTGAATATTTCTCAAAACTGTAGAATCGGTCAAAATTTCTTCTTGTGCCATGATATGAAGGGTATGTGGGCCGAGGGACAGTTTTTCGATTTGGCTGAACAAGTCTGAATACTCCAGAAAATCCGGCAAATGTGCAGTGATACGAAATTTCGCAACTTTGTATTCAGTTTTCTCCCCAACTGGAGATGTTTTTAGCTCAAACCAAGAAAAATGTCCCTCCGCAATAGGGCGAATTTGCATCCTACCAAAAAATCACGCGACTCCATTGGGTAGTTTTTGAGAAATCTATGTTCAAAACAATATAATCGCAGTTTTGCAAAAATGGTTTTTCGGCCACATCTCTAGCTTAGAGCAACGAAGTCCAGCTACAGTACCGCTCGAAATTAAGTGCCCTTGAAGCCGGCTTCAGATTCGTTTGAAGCCAATTAAGCTTCAGGAAGCTGAAGCTGACTCCGGCTTCAAATACTATAACTTCTTTAAGCTAAGCCTTTTAAATGTTACAACCATTCATATTTGTCTATTTCAGCTTTTGTAGCAAGTAAGTTTTGGCAGACTTCATACCGCTACTGAGTGTGTAAACTTTTCATGGGTGACTGATTTCAGCTGCTCAGCTAGACACTAGCTTAAACAGTAATATATACATATATGTACAGTGCAGTGCAGTGTATGCTTCTTTCAGGCGTAGCTTTGCGTCAGCCTAAAGCTACAGCAACAACAGCAAAGGAAAAAGCTGCTTTCAGTGAGAAGTGGACAAACTGAAGCTTTATTTGCCCATTGCGCCAGGAAATAAAAGTGATAAAATTTGCATGATTGCAGTCCTACAATCTTCCAACTATGGAGTAACATGCAAGAATAATAACATTAACGCCAATGAAAGTGATAAACAAAACTTTGTCAATTAGTTAAGCAGCATATTTTATTTATTCTATTGCCTTCAGCTCCTGTTTCTGCTCCTGCTAATGTCTGTTTCTGCTGCAGGTTCAGACCAACGCAAAATGTTTCAGCACATTTTACCCATTTAAATATCGAATGTTAAAAATCAATGATTTCATCACTAATTTTTAATGTTTTCAGTAATAAATGTTTAGCATTCATAAGATTCATTAATTCATTCCTTCATAACGAAAAATTCATTAATTCACATACTTTGCTTTGCTACATACGGTTAGTTGTGACTTTGAGTAATAAGACTGTAGTACTGCAATCATGAAATTTTATCACTTTTATTTTCCTGGCGCAATGGGCAAATAAAGCTTCAGTTTGTCCACTTCTCACTGAAAGCAGCTTTTTCCTTTGCTGTTGTTGCTGTAGCTTTAGGCTGACGCAAAGCTACGCCTGAAAGAAGCATACACTGCACTGCACTGTACATATATGTATATATTACTGTTTAAGCTAGTGTCTAGCTGAGCTGCTGAAATCAGTCACCCATGAAAAGTTTACACACTCAGTAGCGGTATGAAGTCTGCCAAAACTTACTTGCTACAAAAGCTGAAATAGACAAATATGAATGGTTGTAATATTTAAAAGGCTTAGCTTAAAGAAGCTATAGTATTTGAAGCCGGAGTCAGCTTCAGCTTCTTGAAGCTTAATTGGCTTCAAACGAATCTGAAGCCGGCTTCAAGGGCACTTAATTTCGAGCGGTACTGTAATAGGCATTGATAAAATGTGCAATGAGGCAGTATAAATAAACCACAATTGTTCGCAAACTTTTACAGTAATTTTGAGAAAACTGATTTACTCGAAAATGGCCATTTTTGGACCCCCAGAATCTTTTTTTGCTTATACTGACTTAACCACTGGAGATAGCTCAAAGTTTAGTAGTGTCTGGGTAACACAGGGTAATCCCGCAGGGACCCCGCCCAGGAAGAGTAGGAAGAAGTTTAGTAGTGTCTGGGTAACACAGGGTAACCCCGCAGGGGCCCCGCCCAGAATAAGCGATGGATTATAATTAGTAATGGCAGTTAGTAGTAGTGTTCGGTAAGGGCCAAGCTGGCCATAAGTATTAGTGAATATAGAATAGGAATTAGTTTAGTAGCTTTGGATAATAATGTGATAGATTATTGTTGAGTATTAAGAGTGATTACGAACGCACCGCACCGTACGCGAAACGCAAGCCTTTATCCGTCTTTTAGGAATTTGTACATTGATATTCATGCGATTGATGAACTGGTGAAATGATGATAATATTTTGATACAAGTTATGGCTGTTGGGGGATTTCTCAACTGTTTTACCTTCTCCCCCCTAGTTAAAAACCTAGCCCTTTTACTTGTGGAGGTTGTAATGGAAAAGGCAAAATAAAACCTAAAAGGTACAAGGAAAAGCTCAATCTGTAGTAGGTCATGGTTCTTGATGGAATTGATCTGAGTTTCTAATGTATTGGTTATGAGTGGCGTGCTTGTGGTATTTTGATGTGAACTGTGAAACGTCCAAGCATTGTATAAAGTAACTGTCCTGCAGTTACCAGAGTTGCCAGTCAGTGTGAAACCCCCCAGAAATCCGTCATTAGGGACATAGGTCCTAGTGTAAATAGGAAGAATAAGCTAGAAAAAATAGCATTACGCGCACGCAAACAACACGAAAATGGACTAAAGACCTCAGTGGAATGTAGTTTAAGAAAGCTTAGGTAGGTCATCAGTCAGTAACGGAGGGGTCGTTACCCTTCCCGGGTCAGTAATGGGCCCTAATACGGTTTTCCGTATAATGGAAGAGTCGTTACTCTTCCCAGGCCACGAATAAGGCCTCACATTGTCAAGAAACCACTCAGAAACTGTTTAAAATAGCTGAAAATTGTCAAGGGAAATAAGTTCAAAGAAGGAAGTTGCTTAATAACCAGCAATTTAACAAGAAACTTCGAGTTAAAACGTTTTACGCAGCTAATAAGTGTGAATATTGGAAGATGGGTCAAAATAAGGCCACAATTCGCCCATTAGGGGCATGAAATAGTGTTAAGTAGTGTTCGTAGGTACTAATTAGGTATAATCTGCATTAATTAGGCAATAATTAGTCAAATTGTGTAATTTTTGGTCAAAATATAAGTTGGTTTTATCTGAAAGGCAATTCTCTGCTGATTCTAAAACTCCAAACCCGGTCGCCTAACTCCCAATATTGCGAAAGTTATAAGCGAAAGAAGTTTTGTTTAAGTTACATTTTAATTTTGTAATATTGGCCTTAGGTGACCTTATAACAATGCGTAACTACGTGTGAGGTTACGCCCATTCATGTTTCCATTCACACCTCCAGAGCCTCTGCTGGCTCTCTCCCAGCAGAGACTGCCTGGAGGTGTGAATGGAAACATGAATGGGCGTAACCTCACACATAGTTACGCATTGTTATAAGGTCACTCAAGGCCAATATTACAAAATTAAAATGTAACTTAAACAAAACTTCTTTCACTTCCTAACTTTCGCAATATTGGGAGTTAGGCGACCGGTAATTTGGAGTTTTAGAATCAGCAGAAATTGCCTTTCAGATAAAACCAACTTATATTTTGACCAAAAATTACACAATTTGATGCCTATGCCGATTATTAATGCCAGAAAAGCGGTAACAATTACGCACACCCAACAATTCGACAGAGCCGAATATTGACACTATTTGCAGGCAAATTCACTTATTAGCGCGTAAATATTGTATACATTAGTACCTACGAAGGGTTAAATTCACACTTATTAGCTGCGTAAAACGTTTTAACTCTCGCTCGAAGTTTCTTGTTAAATTGCGGTGGTCGTGCCCATCTAGTTACCGACAATCTCCTCAGTCTATTTTTAACATTTCTGAGTGGTTTCTTTGACATGTGAGGCCTTGATTCGTGGCCTAGGGAAGAGCGGCGACTCTTCCGTCCTGCAGAAAACGGTATTAGGACCCATTACGACCCGGGATTTGAAACGGCACCCCTCCGTTACGACTGATGACCTACCTAAGCCTTCTTAAACACATTCCTTTGAGGTCTTGGACATCCATTTTCGTGTTGTTTGCATGATACTCATCAATGCTATTTTCCCCAGCTTATTCTTCCTATTTGCCTAGGACCTATGTCCCTAATGACGGATTTCTGGGAGTTTCACGCTGACTGGCAACCAGTAACTGCAGGACGACCAACGCCAAGTACATCAAAATACCCAGTACCACCACTAATATATCCGATTCCATCAAAGAACCATAGCACTACAGTTTCCTTGTACCTTTAGGCACATTTTGCCCCAGGGGATAGGTCCAGAAAAAATAATTCCCGGAACGCCTCTCACCGCATTGGAATCATAATTATTCATAATAAGAATATAATACTATTATTATTTGTTTATTTGTGATGCAATGTTTATGAGAAATCAATTTTCTAAAATTACTGTAAAAGTTTGCGAACAATTGTGGATTATTTATACTGCCTCATTGCACATTTTATCAATGCCTATTACAGTCCGTCGAAATTAAGTGCCCTTGAAGCCGGCTTCAGATTCGTTTGAAGCCAATTAAGCTTCAAGAAGTAAGCTCTCCGGCTTCAAATACTATAGCTTCTTTAAGCTAAGCCTTTTAAATATTACAACCATTCATATTTGTCTATTTCAGCTTTTGTAGCAAATAGGATTTTGGCAGACTTCATACCGCTACTGAGTGTGTAAGCTTTTCATGGGTGACTGATTTCAGCAGCTGCTAGACATAGTTAAACAGTAATATATACATATATTACAGTGAGTGCAGTGTATGCTTCTTTCAGGCGTAGCTTTGCGTAGCCTAAAGCTACAGCAACAACAGCAAAGGAAAAAGCTGCTTTCAGTGAGAAGTGGACAAACTGAAGCTTTATTTGCCCATTGCGCCAGAAAATAAAAGTGATAAAATTTATGATTCAGTCTACAGTCTTATTCTCAAAGTCACAACTAACCGTATTAGCAAAGCAAAGTATTGAATTAATGAATTTTTCGTTATGAAGGAATGAATTAATGAATCTTATGAATTGCTTAATTACTGAAAACATTAAAAATTAGTGATGATCATTGATTTTTAACATTCGATATTTAAATGGGTAAAATTGTGAAAATTTTGCGTTGTCTGAACCTGCAGCAGAAACAGACATTAGCAGGAGCAGAAAAGAGCTGAAAATAGAATAAATAAAATATGTGCTTAACTAATTGACAAAGTTTTGTTTTCATTTCATTGGCGTTAATTTATTATTCTTGTGTTACTCCATAGTTGGAAGATTTAGGACTGCAATCATGCAAATTTTATCACTTTATTTCCTGGCGTAATGGGCAAATAAAGCTTCAGTTTGTCCACTTCTCACTGAAAGCAGCTTTTTCCTTTGCTGTTGTTGCTGTAGCTTTAGGCTGACGCAAAGCTACGCCTGAAAGAAGCATACACTGCACTGCACTGTACATATATTATATATTACTGTTTAAGCTAGTGTCTAGTGAGCAGCTGAAATCAGTCACCCATAAAAGTTTACACTCAGTAGCTGGTAAAACTTACTTGCTACAAAAGCTGAAATAGACAATTATGAATGGTTGTAACATTTAAAAGGCCCCGTAAGCTTAAAGAAGTTATAGTATTTGAAGCCGGAGTCAGCTTCAGCTTCCTGAAGCTTAATTGGCTTCAAACGGATCTAGCCGGCTTCAAGGGCACTTAATTTCGAGCGGTACTGTAGCTGGACTTCTTTGCTCTAAGCTAGAGATGTGGCCGAGAAACCATTTTTGCAAAACTGCGATTATTTTGTTTTGAACATAGATTTCTCAAAAACTACCCAATGGAGTCGCGTGATTTTTTGGTAGGATGCAAATTCGCCCTATTGCGGAGGGACATTTTTCTTGGTTTGAGCTAAAAACATCTCCAGTTGGGGAGAAAACTGAATACAAAGTTGCGAAATTTCGTATCACTGCACATTTGCCGGATTTTCTGGAGCATTCAGACTTGTTCAGCCAAATCGAAAAACTGTCCCTCGGAACACATACCCTTCATATCATGGCACAAGAAGAAATTTTGACCGATTCTACAGTTTTGAGAAATATTCAGTCTATCAGGTGCCAGTACGTAGGAAAATTTCAGCTAAAAAATGTTTTGCTAATTTTGCTAGTTTCATAAGCTCATATGAATGTACATGTTATAAGCTTTAAAACGATGTATAAAAAGCCGGGGGGGTCTTTCCAACTCCCAAAAGTGCGAAAAACGAAACAGGCAAAACACCCCCCACGCGACTGCAGTAGTATAGTGCGAGCCCCACTCCCGGGAGTAAATGACCTTTTGACCTTTCCTTCAGTTTTCATGGCTTATTCTAAACTACACCAATCTCTTTCTTTCCATTCTTTAATCCTTTTCTTTCCGACCCTCTGCGTTCTTCCCCCGGGGCTTGGGACCCGGCGTCGGCCTATTGACCGGACTCCTACTTACCTAATCGATGTACCTATAATTCGTACATACCTACCTAACCTAACTACGCTACCTAACCTAATCTCACCTAATCCGGCACATGCAATATTTTTTTGTATTTTCTATTTTTTTTTATTTTCAATTCCACTTTATTTGATTTTTTTATATTATATATTAGTAGAATTCTTAGTATGGATTGTTTTAGTTGGTTTTTGCCCCTTTTCCTTGGGGAGCCCTGAAGAGGACTGTTGGGGTAGTTACAGTTTCGCTATTAAGGTACTTCGTATTCTGTATCCTCTTCTGTTGAAATAATAACTGATCTTTACATTACATGGTTATATTTCTACTAGTTTTTCATGAACTGTCCTTCCTACCTTGGCTTTCTTTTCACCTAGTTTTCAGATACTGGATCACTCCTAGCTTACACTTACCTAATCTGTCTTACCTTACCTAACTTTTTATCCGATTTTGTCTTAATCCTTCTCGCCTCGCCTTAAGATTCATTCTCCCATGGTTTATTGTTTGAGTCACCCCTAAGATACACCGAGCCTACTTTTTCAACTTTCAGCCTTCACTTGCATTGACTTCCCCGCCTTTTCGGTTTCCCTAATTTCATTCACCGAATCTCACTCTTATGTTACTCCAAACCTACTCTGAGCTTACTTTATCCAACTTTTGTATGTTCTTACCTCTATCTATTTTGCCTGACCTAACCTAAGAACCAACCTTCCTTATTTTATGCTCCGAGTCACTCTTAAATAACACCGAGCCTACACCGAGTAAACACCGAGCCTACTCCAAACCTACTCCAAATTTACTCCATTTATGTCCTTTCATGATGTTTTAGTCAAGACCTTTTCGTTCCTCCAGCCTTCTTCATTTTCATAAGTCTCTCCAAATCAATTATTCCGGTTTCTCATTCCACAGTAAGCATTTTTCTTTTTATCTCTAGTTTTCTATATCCAACTCAATTCCGAGTCACTCAGCCGAAGCTTGCTAACCAAACTTTTCAAGCATCAACCTAACCCTAACCTTATCCTAACCTATCCTAACCCAGTTTTCGACTTAACACATTTCCCAACTACCTTGACTTCATACATACTCGAGTCACTCCGAGCTTACGTCAACCATAGTCTAAGCTTACATTGTCCGGACACCAGTCCATTTTCCACATCGACCAACCACCGTCATGTTCCTTATACGTCACTCCAAACCTACTCACACCCTAATTCGTCCCTTTTGATCATTTTTCCAACCTTTGCTTTCAGTTTACCCTCATCTATTCAACCACCTTAGGTTAGAGTTTTGAGTCACTCTGAAATACCTCCAAATTAACACCGAGCTAATACCGAGTATACACCGAGTATGCACCGAGCTTACACCGTCCCTTAAGATCAATGTTTACTTAATGTTGGAGGAATGTTGAAGAATTTCATTGAACAATTTCTGCTTTTATTGATTTCGATCGATGCTTTTATGTGTTTGTATGTACAATTTCTTTTTTATTGATTCACAGTACTCAGAAGTAAGTCGTATGTGTAGATTGGATGGCCAATTCGACGCGACGACTTCGAAAGTCACTGTGGATCAATAAAAACAGAAATTGTACATACAAACACATAAACGCATCGATCAAAATCTTCAACTAAAGCATGAAATTGTTCAATGAAATTCTTCAGCATTCCTCCAACGTGTAAGTAAACATTGATCGGTATGCTTCGGTGCATATAAGCCAATTGCTACTCATTGTATTAACTTGGGAGGTACCCTTCCAGGTGACCAAATCAACTAGTGGTTGAGCCCAGGTGAGTGGAAGCTGAAGCAAGGTGGAGAAAAGTGAATCAAAGAGACGAGCCAGTGTGGCATAGGTTTGGAAGTGACAGTATGCCAAGAATTTATGACGGTGGTGGTCAGATGTGGGAAGCTGGGACTGGTGGTCAGGTCAATGCCATGCTTAGACTATAGTTGATGTAGGCTCGATGTTTCGGAAAGTATGTATGAGAAGTCAAGGTAGGATGTTGGGAAGTGTTAGGTCAGAACAGGTTAGGACTAGGATTAGGTAAATTGGTGAACATTAGCGAAAAGTTTGCAATTGCTTAAAATATGAGCCGAAGCTACTCAGGGAGTTGAGTTGTGCCACTGCAGCCTGGGGAACAAAGAAAATGCTACGTGGAGTGAGGAGGCGGTTATTGGTTTGGAGGAGCTATGAAATGAAGACTGAAGAGGCTAGTCTTGACAAAAACATGGAAATGATCATAAATGGTAGAATTTGGGTAGCACTGGGCTCGGTGTTTACTCGGTGTGGAAGCTCGGTGTTATTTAGAGTGACTCGGTGCACTAAAATAGGAAGGTTGGTTCTTAGGTTAGGTCAGGCAAAATAGATGAGGAAGCGAGAATTTGAGGCTAAAGTTGAGAAAGTAGACTCAGGAAATCGGTTGGGGTAGCGTGGGGGGGTGGTGGTGGGTGCTGCCCAGGGTGACTCAGACATAAACCATGGGAGAATGATCTTGGCAGACGCAGAGTCAAGACAAAATCGGTTAAAGAGCTAGGTAAGACAAGACAGATTAGCCGTAGTGAGCTAGGAGTACTCTAGTCTGAAAACTAGGTGAAAGCGGTAGGACGGATTCATGAAAAACTAGTAGAAATATAACCATGTAAATGTAAGATCAGTTATTATTTCAACAGAGGGGGGCTGCAAGCCTACCTTAATGCGGGAAACTGTAACTACCCCAACTGTTCTCTTCAGAATACCAGGAAAAGGGGAATAACTAACCATCTAAAAGTCCCTCTAAGAATTCTGCTAATATATAATATAAAAAATCAAATAAAGTGGGGTGAAAATAAATAAAAAAAAATAAGAAAATACAAATATTTGTAGGTGGTTAGGTTATGTTGATGTTAGTCGGGGTGGTGGAAGGTCGGGGGGGCTGGAAGATGGAAGAAGGGATTAAATGGGCATTGTAGTTATCATAACTGGGTCTTGGGGTGGGCTACGAAAACTCTTGCCGTTTTGCCGGTTTGTGGGGGGTTGGGGTTGCGTATGGGCTGTGGGTGTGGGGAGGGTGGGTCCAGAACCCCGGAGGGGGTCGGAAGGGTTAAATGGGAGGTTGGTGTAGTTAATGCATGTTTGGTCCTTCCGGGGGGGCTACTTTTGCACTGCACAAAAGGATACCAGCACCTTAAACCATCACCAACATTAATACTGCTAAAATGCAGTTTTTTCCGGAAGATTCAGAATTACCATTCTACTGAGTCAGTAGCCTGAAATCCTAATTAAAAGCTGTTGTGTGCATGCATTAAGAGCAGAGAATGCATGCAGAGAACTAATTAGGAGAGATCTGTAAATTTGGACTAAGACCTTTAAGTTTAAGTAACTTTTCACGACCTTTAAGACTCATGCATGATAAGTAATGTTATGCACTACATTTCCAGTGACTAGACTAACTGAGCAAATACTTATAGGAAAAAGGTTGTTAAAAATCCACTGGTTGATGTTTTTTATGCTGGAATGTCAGAAAATGTAACAATATCTCGCACATGCCAGTATTCCCGAGAATGCAACAATCACATTTACAGGGCCCAATGGAATTCAAGTTGTATTATAAGGTAAGTAGATTTGTCAGTAGAATAAAATTGATGCCTTGATGATAAAGTCAACATACTATGTGCAACAAACACAGAAGGGTGTCTGAAAGCAGCAAAGAATTCTTTGAAAGAGACAACGTACAGATCAGCAATAATTACAGATTTGATTAGTGTGAGAACATGAAAATCGATGTGAAGAAGCGAACAAACTGGAGAAGATGCTTTTCGTCAAATTTACATCATTCTAAAACATAAAATACCGTTCTAAAATTCGAGGTCTTCCAATTATGAAAATTTGGTAAAAGAAAGATTGCTAAGTTCGTGTTGAATGTGTGATTTTGAAGTCATGAGTAAAAGTCTAACAGTTTATTTCAAAGAAAATAACAATTCAATTTAATTTAAACAAGGATCAAAACATGACCGTGTACACACTACAGTTTAAACCCCTAAACCATCCTCTAGCGTTGGGCATTAAGCGGATCCTAGGCTTCTCCAATTTGGTGAGCAATTTGGATTCTTCAATGAAAAGTGACCGAAAATGACGAAACGGCCCTCCCTTAAATATTGTCAAAACTAATTTGCATATGACGAAAATGCCGAATTTCTAATTTGCATATTCGTTCCAAAGTTCGTAGACTTGACAAATACTTTTGAAAATTCCATTCCACATTCCAAATCCAAGTTGCATATTACACAAAATTGTTGCTTCCAAATAAGGCTAGATGTTACTGAATGTTACTCTAGATGTTACTTCCAGATTCTAGTTTCTTCAACTGGCTAATCATCACCAACGATTTAATCATTTTAATTTGCTTAATGCGCATTAATTTTAATTCGACCCGTCTTTAAATAAATAATGCCAGCGTTCTCAGTATCGTCAGCATTACTTCCTCCTTTATCCTCTCTTCAAACTTTTACAATTGAACAAGTTAGGTGTAAGCACACAGAATCATTCTGTGATGTGCGTTGGGACCATCGAATTGTTAGTAGTGCTGAATGCGTAGTTCTGGCTTGGCTCCGCTCGTTTAGACCAGACCTACCATCGTGTCTGGAAAACGCCTGCATGTTCCGGCCTTGACAGCTTCGTCGGCCCGATCGGTGCAGACGTTCTTGCCAACCTGTTAGGCTTATTCGGCTTAGCCATTTGATATGCCTTGCTGCTGAAAAATGGTTTTATAACACAAGACCTTAAGGAGCAACAAGAAGAAGTGAATTTTCGATTTTACTTTAAATTTTCACTCAGTCTAGGAGAAATAAAGCTGGTGATTGCCGATTCGGTATGCCAAGTAGGGCAAGCCGGCAAGGCACACTACATAGAACAGAATGTGTACACGGTTTAGTAGCACCTAAAATACACATGTTGGAATTTTTAGATATATAGAGTTTTCTCTTGGCATGCCAATGGAGTTGAATATGACGTCATGTCTGATGTCATCCAAAATGATATTAAAGGGAACTGCCAGCACTTTTATGTGTACCATGCCCTATGAAACTGTTGAAATAATTTGTCAGATCCAGAAAGAAGCTAACAGCATTTGTGTAGATCGTGGTACGCTTTGCTTGAAGTGTGTCTTCAAATCATGAACTCTGAATCTGAACGCTAACAACTATTCACTGCGAAAGTGTTAATATGTAGTAGTTTTTGCTTGGGTATTTAAGAATTCTTTTAATAGAGTTGAGCACAGGTCGGATTTGTTTCGGGTCCGCCACACCAAAACTTTTATAATCATTGCAAAAGATTCGATACAGCATGGAAATGCTGATTAACCAGTACGAAATGTTAAATTTTGACGTATAAATAAAACGAGTAAATTCTAAGAAAATTTTAGTCCTAGACATAATCACCGTCTGCTCTGGCCCACAAGTAATACATTTCTCGGCCCGTTGCGGCCTGGCCTGGACTGACGGGCGCAAACGCTCATCTCTACTGTTTATTGTGGGCCTGCAGGTTCAAAAGAAACCAATCAGACCTAGTGAGCTTCTTTTTAGAGAGCGAAACGCACTACGTCTACAGAAATGTCAAGAACAATTACATTAACAGACTTGTTCATGGGGAATTCTCTGTGCTATTGCTGTTGGAGGCAATAGTAGCCTTTGCGCCGGAGCATATCGAGAGAACGTTGTACAAGTTTCTGACAGTAAGTTGGCGTAAGAAATTGACGTAAGAGCCGGATTATTTTCACGTCGTAGTGACATTGGAGTTAGCAGTCGCATTGACTAAATTGGCTAAACTGAAAATGATTACATTACACTTCACAAATAAATTCAGCACTGAGAATTTAGTGAATACCCAGCATTTTCTAAACATGCGACAAATTACTAGCACTAATATTAAACGCTAACATTAAAATTCTTGCTCCGGTGCTGCAAGACTCCTTTTCGTCCATAAAAATCCGAGTCATAGCCAGATACCGCAGAATCAGCACAGCTTGGAAAAAGGAGAAATGGACTTTCGCAGAAACTTTGCTGCCCAAGTTTTGACGAAAACGGTGCTACTGCTAGCTTTACAGCAATTATAAATTAGCCCGGTATGAAAATTAAAAAAATTGTGTGATAAAGATGCCTGAAATGAATAGTGACATAGCTCTGTATTGGCTAGAATCTGGCTGGAAAAAACGAAGCCTATTATGTTGTCACGGAGTTTAGCTGGCTTGATTGGAAACAAGCCGTCTGGGTAAAGGTCTTCAAACATCTTCAACAAATTTCAAACGTTGAAAGCTGTAACTGAAAGAAAGTTGTTCATGTGTCTGACCTGTCGAAGCTCGATATAATGGTGTACCCAAGATTTTGTGATAGACGCATATTGCAATTAATCTGTTTCAGTTAGCAGATAGCGAATTCAAGCCCATGTTGGACAACATTAAAAACAATTTAGTTGCCGCAATGCTCTCGAGGGATACTGCAATATGGCCTATAAATACTGATCACAGAAATCTGGTGCTCACCTGCTACATTGATGACCAACGCTGCGAAAAGTAAAGTAATGAATATCTGACTTTGCCGTAATTTTACCTCCCCACGCACGGGTACACACATAACTACACAGACATGTACACAAACACGCACAGACACAGACACAGACACCGACACACATACGCACCGCACACTCACACCCATACACACACGCACAACACATACAAGCACACAAACACACGTGTTAAACCGATGATAACTGCTGAAGCATCGCAGCATAGCCAAAATGATTTTCGATCTAACCCTCAGTCAATCAAAACAATATGCTACAATTGTTGGATATTGCATCGATTTGAGTATAAATAACAAAAAAGGTCCTTAACATATTTACATATTTTTGTACTTTTGAATGAACTTATTTCTTCAATAGTAGTTACTTTTAGGTTCTCAAAATCATTTCTGGCTTATTCTGACTTCACCGTTTTTGTCTTTCTAGCCATAACAGCCACAACGGTGTGCCAATTTCTTAATAAGAGAATGCGAAAAACCAAAAATTTCATGTGTCTCATGTGTTTCATGGGTCCAAAACTTTTATTACGTTAAAAACAGTTGTAATTGAGTTTTGAGGTCTAAAAACTGACCAGTTTTGCAAAATCAGATATTGCAGGATTTCTATAGCATCAACAGCGCAAGTCCGTCGGTTAAGTAGTGTCCGCATTTGTACTCGTATGAGACATGTATGCCCAACAGAGTAGAGTAAGCAACACATCCTAAACGCTCCAAGAACTGAGTAAATTACAGTCGTTCGAATTCCTGGTAGAACAACTAAAGCGTACTGGTACCAGGACCTTATGAAAGGCTACTGTCAAATAAACTAACACTGTGTTTTTCCACTATTTGTAGTGCATCATCTATTACCCACTTCTACGATCCGTCATATGGTTCCTGTTTCCAGTTCTTAACTAGAATTCAACGGCCGGGAGAAGCAAGCGGTAGGACCAACAGAAACAACAACTCATTTTATGATTGTATTTGTTGCATAGAAATCTGAAAGCACCAATCACAAAGTGCTTACAGTGCAGGAGGTGTGGAAATGTTCACAGTGTTTCCACACGTGAAATTCAATATTAGAAACAATTTTCTCTTCCCAAAAAGTTTGCTTCACCCAAGACAAAACTTTAATTGAAAGATACTGTTGTCCCACATCCTGTACAGTGCTCTAGGGAGCAGCATCCCGCAGCTAACTGGAAGCTAGAAGTTCGAATGATTATTCTGCTTTAATTTCTTGTTGTGCTCCCGAAAAATTTAGAATATACGTATGTATGCATTAAAAATATAAGCGCTGAAAGTGCAGTGTTTTCTTTCAGCTGTCGATCTCCTTTATTTTCTTTGCAAATTGTCTAAATTTATAGGACAGGATAAGCACACGTAAAGATAAACTTTATCGGCTTTCTGAAAAATGTAATTAACTAATTAGCAATGCTCCTGCTACCATTATTTTTCATTTCCATCAACTGTCCATAGTGCATGTATCATGCATCCACGAATTCGGCTAGCTTTCACATTGAAGGCCCACTGTAACGTATTCGCAGTTTCAGGAATGCACATGGAAGTAAATGCAACTTCTCATGCCTGCGTGCACGATTACAAATCTTTGGGCAGCAAAGTAATCATTCACCATCCCAGGTACGAAGTCGTTCCAGGAATGGAAGGTTGGGTTCTCTCAAGATTCCAGAAGTATTCCTTTGCAGCAGAATTCGTAAGAACATAATCTACCATTATCTACTGTACAACAGGTTCTGGGTTCTGGGTATGTTTTAAGGCTGTAGAAAACAATTGGCGGTTGATTCATGCAAAAATTATGCCAAAATGCAAATGAGCCGTTTTTTACTGTATAAAGTGGCCATATCTTACTGCACATATATTGGCGAGTGTTTATCGAAGGCAAAAGTTTCAGTTACCACTAACTTGTGTCCTCGACCAATCTACTGTTAGACCATACTTCGGATGATAGCTACCAGGTTTCTTACGGTGTTAAGCATGCTTTCATCTACTTCTTAGCCTTTGATTCCAGGAGACAAATTAATTCCTTCCTTTACATAATTATTCCAATTTTAAAGCAAAATGCAGGTTTACGCAGCACATGTACTGAAATGTCCAAAGAACCGCAAGAAAGCAAAGAAAATGACATAAAGACTTTTCAAATCTTAAACAGTGCTATTTGAATAGGCATCACAATTCGTTATATAACTGGGGAATAACAGTTAGTGCAAATTTAATCTTGCTGTCTCCATGTTTTCCTGCTGCACCTCGGTGCAGCAGGTCTACTATAATCGGTTTTAAAGTGATTTTACCCACACGTACTGTTTTCTACGCAGGTTTCTATAAATTACACATGTTCCATGTTCCGTACTTCAGGAATTCTGTTAACATCAATTTATGAAAATTAGTTTCCACATACGGTTAGCAAACCTATGGCATTCGAACTGTTTATGGAATTCTATTTGCTGTATTTTCTAGTTAGAAGTCGAAAGTTCAATTTTTAACCGTTTACACAAGAGCACTTACGAGACGATGCAATATCATATCTTGTCAGATTTATATGTAAAGTACAAGTATGCAACGCTACAACGCTGACGTAGACGGTTAACTCAATTTGAAGAGTCGTATTGTATCTATTTTGTTGGTTCGGGAATGATTTAACTCATAATGTCATAAATGCTTTTAACGTTACTTTATGCACTAACGAATAATGTTATCAGATTTTAACTCCGTAATGACTACTTGCAAAGTCGGAAGAAGTTAGGTCCAATCAAAAAGCTTCACATAGCACAGTCTGGTGTCCCTCACGTTCACAGGTTCAACAAGTTCACAGGTACAAGAACTGTTTTCTCGCAGCAGGTCAATTGTAATACCTAGGTAACGCGGATGTAACAGTAATTTCAGTAAGGTGGGCGCAGCAGAAATTTTGCCTGTTGACGAATAACGTTTAGCCACCTCAGTGAAACTGAGCTTTGATATCAATAGTTAGCGTTCTAAGAGAGTTTTTACTGAAAGTACTAAATCTGGTGTCAAAGCAAAGGAGCCAGTGAACTTAGCTGAATTTTGTAATGATTATTCTGGAAATGAAATTTGACTTTATCCCTGAGTGCTGTTGCTGAAACTTGTTTTAGGTATCTGAAAGGCTGATGGGAAAACCGTACGGATCATGCGAACCAGCGCCGCAGCACACTCCTGGATACTTCTATAGCGATACATCATATAATTTGCATGTAACGGTCACTTGCATTACATACTAATTGCTGCAACGTTGTCTGCATAATATGTCGCACACGTGTTGCCACAGAAAAATTAATCCACAAGTTACTCGGCCTAAATAAACAAAACATTTGTTGGCTATGCATGCGAGTTGAAGCTGGAAGTAGACATAACCACCATCACACAGTGTTTGCCCTATCGAGAACAAGCTAACCAACACAAAACAATTGTGCGTATCCTGTTTCGACCTGGTACTGATTCATGGGAGGGGTCAACTAACTAGTGTTGGATATCTTGTAATGTCAAAGAGCATTCCTTGTTCATATGATTATACGCTCTTACTTTTAGCCAAACAACATAACCTTATATTGATTTGCATTTAAATATTAAGCTGGTGATTTGAGTTACTGTCTGATATTTACGTATATACATTGTACATTTTACTATTATATAGGTGAAAAGTTTTAGGCATGTTACTTGGCCTGCTATCAATATCATGTAAACAGAAGTTGCGGTTGTTACGACAGTTCTTGGAAGTTACCTTCTGAAGCAACGCCTGAAAAATACTGCTTCAGAAATATTGATCTTTGTGAGTAACATTACTCCAATAACACATAATAAAATTCCTTGGAGGTCAGTAATAAGGAGCTAGCTAAACTTTGCTTCGAAACGAATGAATGACAGCAACTTTAAAAATAAATTAATAATTTAATTGCATGAATTCTAATAGTATATTGCGCTAGAGGGCGACGTATAATATGCAAACTGCAAGCGTAATTGTCTGCTACTAAATGCTGCTAATGTAGTAGTATGAATACCTTTCTCATACATTCCAGTAGAAAGACGGAAAATCGGAAGAAACCAGCTGTTTTTAGGACAACTTTCACAGGTTTCCTCATACAACTATTAAAATTACAGCTCGTAAGATAATTGACTTGGTCGACAAAGGAAGCAGCAGCTACACTATGGCAAATTGCAGTTTCAAAAAGCTATTAATTAATCCATTTGAGGAGGGTATAATGTTAAACTGCCACAGACTTAAGTGTTCTAAAATGTTTATAAAAACAGGCATCAGACACTATTTGAAGCAGTGAAGCAGAATGAGGAAAATCACACACGGTTGGTGCATGCAAGAAGCGAGGCAAGAAAGGAAGCTTGCAGAAAATTGAGAATTAAATTGATAATTTATTGAACATTCATTAAGTACCAGGTGTTATGCTGATATGATTCATGTCATACCTGGCATGCATGCACACTTCGTATCCTATAAAGACATGGGCTCAGCCCGCGAAAATTCAAGTCGAAATATAAAAAAACATTTATTCGATCAGAGCCCTTTTCGACAATCTATTATATTTATACTTGCTGTGATTTGTTAATAAACGTTTGATTTTATAATAATAGGTATATGTGGTGCATTCTTAACTCTGTACAATTGACGCCTGAAATGACTGGTTATTTAGAGCCTAGTTTTCTAACAAGAAAATCGACTGTTTTGAAAATTATATCTCCGTCGTTGAGATCAAGACAGACTAAAAAATGAAAAAAACTTTGTTAGAGTGCATTCCTGCCGGTGGAACGTCAAAACAGATCGCATCCTGATTTGTATCTTTCTCGTTCTTGCAAAGCTTTTTCCAGATTCATGCCTTGCTGAGACTGCGGGTCTAGAAACAGATAACAAACAAAACTGGACTGCTTCCTGCAACTGTCCGTTTCCGTGCAAGTGTGTATTTATAAACTTGTAGTGCCTGTATTATTCAAGTTTGGACACATTCTGTTTGGTTACAACCTGCTGTTTACGTCTATGAGGCCGGCAAGCGAGAGTCACCTCAGATTACGTAACTTTGGACACTATTAAATTAAATGTGATAGTTTAAGCATCTATGAAATAGCTAACAAGTAATTTGTAGAGCTAATATTAACATGTGCTATGACTTGTTTATCTAATCAAATTTAAGTAGAACATAGTATCTAACGCCACTTGTCCAAAAAACTAGCCAAGGTTAAGTTTATCTCTCACTGCTCCGTAAGTAGGCAAATCCCAGGTCCAAGTTGTTATCCATATAACTATCCCCTGTTCATGAAGTAGTCCAAAAATCAATGACTGCTGTTGTCGTTTCCAAAAGTAAATAAATTTGGTAAGAACGAGTGCTAAGGCAATAAGAAAAGATGAATAAATTTATGTTGTATTATTTCGTTATTGTAGAAGTTCCTATTATGACGTGAAAGTTAGTTCCAGTCTGTATACGCAAGAAGAGAATCAACCGCCGGTATGTTCAAGTTGTTAAATTTGTTTCAGTCTTTGTTGAAACCATGTGCTATTCTGAAAAAATTGATTTGTGGAGATATTAAGATTTCAAGGTTAATATGATCAAGAGTACATAATGATAGGAGTATGCCACCAGGAAAGCTCTATGTTATCAGAGCAAAACTATGCTCTGTTGGCTAACGTTGGCAAAACTAACTCTGTTGGCCCACCCTCCCCCGCATATTAGACCCATCACTTCAAACAATTTTGGCACTAGTTTGTGTTAAGCTCGAAGCAGACATAAAATTCGCTAACACACTGCTTATGTTTTCGAGCTTAAGCACATAAACATAGAGCGAGTGAGCGTAGGTAATGATTTGCGGGAGATCACTAGGGTCTGATTTGCGTCCGTTAGCAAGCAGAGCATAGTTTTTGCTCTGATAACATAGAGTGTGCCTAGTATTGATATGATTAAAACTTGGAGAAAACCGATGACGCTGAGTTAACTGAAACAAGGGTAGTAAGCTCTATTCTGTGTCTTGGATGCAACAATCGTTGATGACGTGATGCGATAATGAAATACTCTTTAAATCAAATCAATCTTAAATAACGATTCACACCGCGATTTACCGATCTAAATACATTGCGCATTGCATCATAATCAGTCAGAGTCAAGATAATAGTTTTCACTGAAGTGAGTTTAGAATGCTCGAAGAATTTTTATGAGTACACAAGCAGTTTTGTGCGACGGGCCATTACCGATTGCCAGCTTTGTCTTTGTCTACAGCAGAAAGTATGTGTAGATGACATACGAAAATGTGAACAATTATTGATAATCTTGTATTCTAGATTGACTCTGGCCAAACACAGGTTTCGTAAGTATTTACAATTCGATTTACAATTCTCTCGTCACTTGCGTGTCACATATGAGTCACTCAAGTCACATATGAGTCATGAGTTTAATGATATCTTAAACTGAGATGTGCCAAAATGTAGTACCAAAGAGGCAAGCTCAAAAGTAATGCTGATCAAATGCTGAAGGCGTTGAAGTTTGTATACACCTTTCTGGTTATGTTCTGCCACTTCCTTATTTACTTACGTTTCATTATCATGAACATTGTATTGTCCACTAACCTGATAATGGGTTGAGGATATTTTGGTTGTCTAGAGAGGATACGTCATCTACAAGTCTTGTCACAATTTACATAGCATCAACAGGATACCAACAGTTTAGTGAGCATCCTGCCTACAGCGTGAGTAATTGAATTACATAAATCATCAGGTAATAGGTTATGAGCTTCTATGTCAACTTTTGTGTCAGTTATGTCAGTTTTATTTGAGTGCCTATATCCGACGACATCTTCATGTTATGAACAAGTTCTGCTAAACATGTTGTGTTTTCCTACAGGTAGTAGACATACTGTCAAATTTTGCTGGTGTTCTTGGTATCACAATGGGAGCTTCGATCATATCCTTGATGGAGTTATTTTATCTTGTGAAACTAGAAATAGCAGCCGGAGCAAGAAGATCCATGAAATCAAAATTTCTACACAAACAGTCAAAAGTAGTTCCAGTGGCAGTCTCATTGAATTGATTAGAATTTGATTATGATTTGTCAGTTGTATAGTGTCAGCATTTCGACCCCCACTCCCGGGAGGGAGTGACCTTGAAAGTTTAAAGTCCCTTGAGGTCTGTGTTTGAAAGTTGTGTTAACCCCATCTGTTCTCCCCTGGGATTTGTGTTTGAAACTTTTCTTTCCAAGACCGTCTGTCGTCCCTAGGGTTTTCTGTCCAAAAATTTTCTTCACACACCACCTGTTGTCCCTGGGGTTTTCAATTTTTTTAATCTTCTATCAATGGGTTAGAAGGTAAGTATTTCCAAATGTATGTAGAGTTGTATAGGTTTATCACTACTCCACTTTCCGACCCTCTGTGTTCTTCCCGGGCTTGGGACCCGGCATCGGCCCATACACCGGACTACCTACCTACTTCCTACGTACCTACCTAATTCCTACGTACCTAACCTACCTACCTATCTTAGGTAATCTATAATATGTACAACCTAAGCCCGGTCCATCACCATCTAATATTTTTCAATTTACAGATTTTGCCTTTACTTGTCCTGTCTTGCCGTAGCTATTTAGGTTTTGTGTTTTTGTTGTCTTCTGTTTTTTCTGGTAGTACCATCGTATCTAGGTCGACGTTCTTTTCAATTGCTCGCTTAAGGGCCTCTCCATTAGAAAATTCATGTTCGTAGTCTACCTGCTCATCCATAATCTTTTCGATAAGTGGGTCGTCAAGGAACTGTTTGCAACGTTGGATGTGAGTATAGATCAACCTGTTTAACTCTGCCCTAATTAATGGTCTAAGTTCGTTGTAAGCCTCAACCTCAGATGTAGCCTCAGAATTTCCGTCAGTAAGGTACTCTTGTGTTAGTCTACCCATTCGTCGTTGGTATTTCTCCTCAGCCCGGCGAACAAGCTCATCCCAAAATTCTCCAATCGGTCTTATCTTACTGCTGTGAATTTCTACTTCTTGAGGACTCCGTACTTACATCTGACTCAGACTCATCAAGTAGTCCGCCTGGCACTGTGAATATTTTGAACATGACGCTGGAGGTTGAACGCCCCTTGTGAAAGTCTGACCACATTCACCACACTGGTATGGTTTATTGTATTCGCAACTAGACATCTTTGTTAGAGTTAAGTATTGTGCCTGCTTTTATGTACTTTGTCGTTCGTGCTTTAAGTACTTTGTCGTACGTGCTTTTATTGATTTCACTTGTGCTTTATGTACTTTGTCTTGGTGCTTTTATTGACGGTCACTCCAAGCCTGCTCCGAGCTAACACCGAGTAAACACTGAGCATACACTGAGCTTACACCGAGCCTTGTCAATAATGGTGGGGGTAATGGTCGAGTAATGTTGACCAAGGTCAAAGAACAACTTCTGCTTTTATTGATTTCCGGTATGTGTTTGTATGTACAATGTCTGTTTTTATTGATTCACAGTACTCGAAGTTAGTCATGTCTAGATTGGAGTTAAACAGGTTCTTCTATACTCACATCCAACGTTGCAAACAGTTCCTTGACGACCCACTAATCGAAAAGATTATGGATGAGCAGGTAGACTACGAACATGAATTTTCTAATGGAGAGGCCCTTAAGCGAGCAATTGAAAAGAACGTCGACCTAGATACGATGGTACTACCAGAAAAAACAGAAGGCGACGAGGGCGGGTCCGATTGAAAACAATTTAGATTTAAAAACATAAATAGAGTAAGCTCGGTGTATGCTCAGTGTATATTTGGTGTTAGCTCGGAGTAACTTTGGAGTGACTCAGGGACTAAAATTACGGAAGCGGAAAGTTAAGGTCAGAAAGGAAAGGATAAGGTCGGATTCAATGAAATATCAGGAAAAGTAAGCTTGGAGTAAGATTGGTGTGACTCGGGGCACAAAACCTAAATAGCTACGGCAAGACAGGACAAGTAAAGGCAAAATCTGTAAATTGAAAAATATGGGCTTGGTGTAAGGTAGGAGTGACTCTAAATCACAGATCTAGTTTGGACAACACGCCAGTTTCAATCTCATCCACCTTCCCTTGGGACGACGCCATCTTAAATTTTACTTTTACCCACACTCACCATATGTTATCCCCTGGGACCACGCCGAGTTGTATTTTAGCTACCCTCCTGGGACAGTCTGTCGAGTTTGATTAATGACCTAATCGGTCGGTGCTTTTGATCTTGGTCCCTTGGGGACCGCTAACTACCCTCTTGGGAATTGATAAAAATCTATAAAAGGAGCAAAAATCGGAAAATAGATCAGTCTCATTCGTTCAGTCGTGGTGGACGGTCGGTTTTAAAAGCTCTCTCGAAAATGTTTTGGTGGTGTTGGTTCAGTATTCAAGGTAATGAGGTGGAAATTTGGGACTACAGTGCGCCATGCTACTTCACCCCGGAAACAGCTATTGAGGATGGGAGGTCGGCTAGTTTTAAATTTAAGGGAAGTTTCGGATTGCCATTTTTGGGGATTTTAGAAGGGCCGGATTTGGTTGACCTTTGGATGATTGACCAAAAACAAATTCCAATTACCGACAGCCTCGCCCAAACCCTGGGAACCAAGCTCCGCCTTCGCCTCTGCACCCCATTATCCCAACAGTCCTCTTCAGGGCTACTGTAAATAGTTGTATATGTGTTGTATATTATATATTGTATATAGAAAATAAAAAGAATAAAACATAAAAACACAAAAATATTAGATGGTGATGGACCGGGCTTAGGTTGTACATATTATAGATTACCTAAGATAGGTAGGTAGGTTAGGTACGTAGGAATTAGGTAGGTACGTAGGAAGTAGGTAGGTAGTCCGGTAATGGGCCGACGCCGGGTCCCAAGCCCCGGGGGAAGAACACAGAGGGTCGGAAAGTGGAGTAGTGATAAACCTATACAACTCTACATACATTTGGAAATACTTACCTTCTAACCCATTGATAGAAGATTAAAAAAATTGAAAACCCCAGGGACAACAGGTGGTGTGTGAAGAAAATTTTCGGACAGAAAACCCTAGGGACGACAGACGGTCTTGGAAAGAAAAGTTTCAAACACAAATCCCAGGGGAGAACAGATGGGGTTAACACAACTTTCAAACACAGACCTCAAGGGACTTTAAACTTTCAAATACTCACTCGGGGGGGGGGAAAATGCTGACACTATACAACTGACAAATCATAATCAGATTCTGATAAATTCAATTCAATTCAATGAGACCGGCCACTGGAACTACTTTTGACTGTTTGTGTGAGTAGTTCTGATTTCATGGATCTTCTTGCTCAAAGCTGCTGCTTTTTCTAGTTTCACAAGAGTAAAAGGAAATAACTCCATCAAGG
Organism: Trissonchulus latispiculum; assembly: GCA_030248195.1. Classification (NCBI taxonomy): domain Eukaryota; kingdom Metazoa; phylum Nematoda; class Enoplea; order Enoplida; family Ironidae; genus Trissonchulus; species Trissonchulus latispiculum. The sequence goes on from JASAND010014222.1 coordinate 34,056, forward strand.
ATATGATCAGAGCTCCCATTGTGATACCAAGAACACCAGCAAAATTTGACAGTATGTCCCTTCCCTCGACAGCAAAACACGTCTTGTTGAACAGATCTTTTACATGACGTTGTCGTCGGATCGAGGCTCTCCAATAAAACTGACCTAACTTACCTAACAGTTGAGTTAGCATCTCACCCCCTATCTATTGGGAGGTTTTATGTGTTCATCTATTACTCTCTGTGGGGAGAATACTCACCTAACCGGTGGGAATCCTGTTGATGCTATGTAAATTGTGACAAGACTTGTAGATGACGTATCCTCTCTAGACAACCAAAATATCCTCAACCCATTATCAGGTTAGTGGACAATACAATGTTCGTGATAATGAAACGTAAGTAAATTAAGTGGCAGAACATGAACCAGAAGGTGTATACCAACTTCAACGCCTTCAGCATTTGATCCAGCATCACTTTTGAGCTTGCCTCTTTGGTACTACATTTTGGCACATCTCAGTTTAAGATATCATTAAACTCATGACTCATATGTGACTGGAGGTGACTCATATGTGACACTTTTGCAAGTGACGAGAGAAGTGTAAATCTAGAATTGTAAATACTTACGAAACCCTGTGTTTGGCCAGAGTCAATCCAGAATACAAGATTATCAATAATTGTTCACATTTTCGTGTGTCATCTACACATACTTTCTGCTGTAGACAAAGACAAAGCTGGCAATCGGTAATGGCCCGTCGCACAAAACTGCTTGTGTACTCATAAAAAATTCTTCGAGCATTCTAAACTCACTTCAGTGAAAACTATTATCTTGACTCTGACTGATTATGATGCAATGCGCAATGTATTTAGATCGGTAAATCGCGGTGTGAATCGTTAGTTGGTGATTGATTTGATTGAAAGAGTATTTCATTATCGCATCACGTCATCAACGATAGTTGCATCCAAGACACAGAATAGAGCTTACTACCCTTGTTTCAGTTAACTCAGCGTCATCGGTTTTCTCCAAGTTTTAATCATATCAAGACTAGGCACACCTCTATGTTATCAGAGCAAAAACATGCTCTGCTTGCTAACGGACGCAATCAGACCCTAGTGATCTCGCAAATCATTACCTACGCTCACTCGCTTCATATGTTTATGTGCTTAAGCTCGAAAACATAAGCAGTGTGTTAGCGAATTTTATGTCTGCTTCGAGCTTAACACAAACTAGTGCCAAAATTGTTTGAAGTGATGGGTCTAAGTATGCGGGGAGTTAGGCCAACAGAGTTAGTTTTGCCAACGTTAGCCAACAGAGCATAGTTTTGCTCTGATAACATAGAGCTTTCCTGGTGGCATACTCCTATCATTATGTACTCTTGATCAATATTAACCTTCCAAATCTTCATATCTCCACAAATCAATTTTTTCAGAATAGCACATGGTTTCAACAAAGACTGAAACAAATTTAACAACTTGAACATACCGACGGTTGATTTCTCTTCTTGGCGTATACAGACTGGAACTAACTTACGTCATAATAGGAACCTACAATAACGAAATAATACAACAGGAAATTTATTCCATCTTTTCTTTATTTAACGTGCACTCGTTCTTACCAAATTTATTTACTTTTGGAAACGACAAGACAGTAGTCATTGATTTTTGGACTACTTCATGAACAGGGGATAGTTATATAGATAACAACTTGGACATGGGATTTGCCTACTTACGGAGCAGTGAGAGATGAACTTAACCTTGGCTAGTTTTTTGGACAAGTGGCGTTAGATACTTATGTTCTACTTAAATTTGATTAGATAAACAAGTCATAGCACATGTTAATATTAGCTCTGCCAATTACTTGTTAGCTATTTCGTAGATGCTAAAACTATCACATTTAATTTAATAGTGTCCAAAGTTACGTAATCTGAGGTGACTCGCGCATGCCATCCTATAGACGTAAACAGCAGGTTGTAACCAAACAGAATGTGTCCAAACTTGAACAATACAGGCACTACAAGTTTATAAATACACACTTGCACGGAAACGGACAGTTGCAGGAAGCAGTCCAGTTTTGTTTGTTATCCTAGTTTCTAGACCCGCAGTCTCAGCAAGGTGAGAATCTGGAAAAGTTGCAAGAACGAGAAAGATACAAATCAGGATGCGATCTGTTTTGACGTTCCACCGGCAGGAAATTTCCACCTCAACAAAGTTTTTTTCATTTTTAGTTCGTCTTGATCTCAACGACGGAGATATAATTTTCAAACAGTCGATTTTCTTGTTAGAAAACTAGTCGCAATAATCAATGGTTTGGTAAGCGCCAATTTGCATAGAGTTAAGGAATGTACCGTTATATACCCGTATTATTATAAAATCAAATCAAATATTAACAAATCAAGCAGCAAGTATAACATAATAGATTGTCGAAAAGGGCCTCCGATCGAAAATAAATGTTTTTTTATATTTCTCGACTTGAATTTTCGCGGCTGTTTTCCATGTCTTTATAGGATACGAAGTGTGCATACGTTGTTTTGTATGACATGAATCATATCAGCATAACACCTGGTACTTAATGAATGTTCAATAAATTATCAATTTAATTCTCAATTTTCTGCAAGCTTCTTTCTGGCCTCGCTTCTTGCATGCACCAACCGTGTGTGATTTTCCTCATTCTGCTTCACTGCTTCAAATAGTGTCTGATGCCTGTTTTTATAAACATTTTAGAACACTTAAGTCTGTGAAAGGGAAGTGAATATTATGATAATTCTCCTCAAATGGATTAATTAATAGCTTTTTTGAAACCGCAATTTTGCCATAGTGTAGCTGCTGCTTCCTTTGTCGACCAAGTCAATTATCTTACGAGCTGTAATTTTAATAAGAAGTGTAAGAGGAAACTCGCGAAAGTTGTCCTAAAAACAGCTGGTTTCTTCCGATTTTTCCGTCTTTCTACTGGAATGTGTTGAGAAAGGTATTCATACTACTACATTAGCA
>JASAND010014224.1:0-54052 GCA_030248195.1 Trissonchulus latispiculum
CGTCAATATGAGCCCGAGAAAGGGAGCTGCTCATATTAAACTTTTAAATCTTGTCCTTTACATAAGTAAATGCTGGCTCATATTATACATTTTAAATCTTGTCTTTTCCCGAATTGAATGCTGTCCTTCTGGCTCATATTGTATTTTTCATGCGACTGCAAGGAGCATTTTTCCTACTTGTGTACATATATTAACTGTAACTTGTGGTCTGTAGTTTAATGCATTCTCTTATTAATAGAACTATAATTTTAATTATGTAGAAGTTTCTTTCCCAATTGTGAGAGAAACAGGGGGGGAATCCATTTTTGGGCCATTTCACGATTTTAGCATCATTCCTTTCCCAATTGTAAGGGTGTGCATAAAACACGGCCCCGGCCCCGGCCCGGTACATAAAACACGGCCCCGGCTCCAGCCCCGGCCCCGGCCCGGGTGCATAAAACACGGCCCCGGCCCCGGCCCCACATTAAACACGGCCCCGGCCCCGGCCCCACATAAAACACGGCCCCATTACGGCCCCGTGCATAAAACACGGCCCCGTTACGGCTCCATGCATAAAACACGGCCCCATCACGGCCCCATCAAAAATTATGTTTTTGACAACGGGAAATAAATATAACCGATTCAGCATCTCCTAATCTAAAAAATGAATTATGTAAATGTTTAATTTTAGAGTTTGAAAAAATCGAAGTTAGAAATGAAAATATTTAATTTGAACCAGCTTTTTATTTTTGTATACTGGCAAACCTACAAATGACAAACTTTATGTGTAGAACGGTTTTTCGACTTTTGTAATTATTACGGAACCTAATGATAGAAATGTTTGGACACTAATTTAAAAAAGGTAACAGTTTAAAATGCAATTTAATTTATAGTTACGAATTGCTTTCAATGAAATGCAGCTAGGCTTTAGTTGTGAAAAAGATCCATATAAACTACAATATGTATTTAAAAACATTTCATTTCAGAGCCACAAATTTAATTTTTTAAAATGTTACTTTTATTAGAGTCTAAACATTTCAGCCAGTATATATGTTTTATACTAGACACAAAATACCGAAAAATTGTTCCACCCATAAAGTTTGTCATTATATATTAGGTTTAAACGTCTACCAACATACAAAAATTAAAAAGCTGGTTCAAATAAAATATTTTCATTTATGACTTCGATTTTTTCAAACTCTAAAATTAAACATTTACATAATTCATTTTTTAGATTAGTAGATGCTGAAACGGTTATATTTATATCCCGTTGTCCAAAACATAATTTTTGATGAGGCCGTGTTTTATGTATGGGGCCGTAACGGGGCCGTGTTTTATGCACGGGGCCGTAATGGGGCCGTGTTTTATGTGGGGCCGGGGCCGTGTTTTATGCACCCGGGCCGGGGCCGGGGCCGGAGCCGGGGCCGTGTTTTATGTACCGGGCCGGGGCCGTGTTTTATGCACACCCTTACAATTGGGAAAGGAATGATGCTAAAATCGTGAAATGGCCCAAAAATGGATTCCCCCCCTGTTTCTCTCACAATTGGGAAAGAAACTTCTACATAATTAAAATTATAGTTCTATTAATAAGAGAATGCATTAAACTACAGACCACAAGTTACAGTTAATATATGTACATTAATGTATGTTAATATATGCACCCGGGCCGGGGCCGGGGCCGGAGCCGGGGCCGTGTTTTATGTACCGGGCCGGGGCCGGGGCCGGGGCCGGGGCCGGGGCCGTGTTTTATGCACACCCAATTGTAAGAGAAACGCAAGTTTTCAGATTTTTTGCAACTTAAGCGTGGGTCCATTTTTGGATCAGTTCACGATTTTAGCATCATGTTAAATTATAATCTTCAAAAATTAAAAACTTTTAAAGGCTTAAATTAACATTCCAATTCCAAAACACCGCAGTTTAACATTTCAGCGTTATTTTAATGCAAAATTTGTCCATATTCATCACTTTTTGTCTGGTGATTTTTTGGCGCACGCGAAAAATGACAACTTTTTTTACTGCCTATGTTTAACACATGAATCCTCAACTTTGAGGTGAAATTACTCGACAACCGTAAGACTTACGACTTTACTTTTAAAAACTCGTTAAAACATACCGTTTGGACAATAAAATATGTAAAAATCAGCGAGATCGGAGAAAGTCGAAAAAAATGACCAAAAAATGGACCCCCCTTAGCAAAGTTTCTCGCGGGACATCGTTTATGTTCGATACCTATTATCAAACGTATCTGTAGAACGTTTTTTAGAAAGATACTATGAAATCGCTGTTTTTTTGGATAGCCATTTCCAATGGCAACCTTCTCCGTGCGAAGAAAATGCACTACAATCGCCGGAACCTTATTGGTCGTAATGAAATAGAATTAGATTAATATATTAGACACACTGAAGAAGTGCGATTAAGGTCTGCGGGGGTCGCTTTGGGTTAAAATCGATAGTCACAGATTTCGCTTATTTTCACACACACTATAGGTAAACATGTTCTCAAAAACAAGACAAAACATTAGAGTTCGAAATCAAACTGTGGCAGAGATATACAGCTATGTATAAAGTTGGAAAACTTGAAAATCACTGTGATTTGCCCTCCAACGTCATGTTGAGACAGAACGGCATCGAAATTTGGATCAACTAATATGGCAAAATTCTGTGGGTAGGGTTGGCTAATATGCGGGTCTAAGATTGAAACGTATATTTTAGTTACTTAGTATTCGGATTAAAAAGATTAAAATCACTTTTAAAATGGCTACTAAAGTTCGTGGATTAAAGTAGAGTATTAATAAAATAGAATTTAATCCAAAGTGACTTTAATACAAGATCATTTCATTAACACTTTAATTCCGCATTAAAGATGTACTAAAATAGATTTAAAATTAAATATAAACTTCATCCAATTCTTTTAATTAGCCTGATTAAGCATTAAGCCGTTTAATAAATACTTTGTTTCTTTTATGCAGATTAATTTTAATATTATTCTTAGTTTATGTAGATTGTTAAGGTTGGGAAAGAATAGCGACGAATAAAATATTAAAATAATTGGATACGTAGCATGAAAATATCTATAAAGTTTAACTACTATTACTATAAATGCAATACATTAAGCTCAAAAATTTACTATTAGGGAAATTTTTCCGGGGGGAAAGAAATCTCTAGTGAAATTCTTCCGGGGGGAAAATTTCCCTAGGGAAATTTTTCCGGGGGGAAAGAATTCACGGGGGAAAACTTTCCCTGTGACATCTCTACTTAACTATCAATATTGAAAATTTGTTATAACCAGCTTTAGCTTTTACTCAGACAAATGGAATACTACAGTAATTATTATGGAAAACTACTATGCATGTATTATACCGGATATTTGCTTATTCGCTATGTAATCAGTTATGAAAAACATACGTGAAATGTATTAATTTTGCTTAAATATTTTTTTGGACATTGAAAATTTGTTCTTACCAATTTTCGCTTTTGTTCAAACACATAGATCGCTATAGTAAACTATATTGGAAAACTATGTTTGTATTGTTTCGGTTATTTGTATAATCTGCAGTATCGCTAAAAGTTTCAGGTTTATTTCATGACTATCATTTTACAGATTGTCATTGTCTTGTGCCTTCAAAAAATTAGTAATTTATATATTTATATTCATTTTCAGTTAAAGAGAATTCTATATAAGTAGTTTTTTATAAAAATATGAAACACCTTTTCAAAAACGGTACATAAAAATTTTATATTTGAAGTCATATGTATAAGTTCAATTTTAAGTTGGGATCTCCCTTCCCTTCTGTTTATGTGTTAACATCACGTCTTGAGGCGACCAGCGGCGAAACCTTTCTTGCTTATTTATATATTTTTCTTAAATTTATCGAAAAACCAAGTTCAATACAGCTCCACTGATGAGCCTGTATCGTGAACTCTGGTCTGGCAGAGGTTGCATGCACTTACTAACTTAGGTTGTTGGATGTTGATTTGTTATTTTGCCGTGAATGTGCACCTGCTTATAAGAAATGTGTTGGTGTATGAACAAGTGTAGCTTTCACCTGTTCTTACAATACTACCATGGCTCCTAATAGACATAAAGAAAAAATAGGATGCGTGGTATGTATCCCTGCTTATGATGTTTCCTAATTGATCAGGGAATGTACAACTGTCGTGCTCACTGTTCCCAAAATGGGAACAAGCTAGATTTCGAGAAATTCAAGCATGAAACTGTCAAAATGTTCTTTTTAGGATGGAAAATGGTCAAAAGAGTTTTTAGACGATGTTAGATAGGTGTAGTCATACACGAATTTCGATAAAGTGCAACTTACTACCCTAACAAATTGCATGAAAAGGGAATTAGATAGTACAAAGTTCTTGAATAAAGAAAATATTGAATCAAGATAAAACAATAATAGAAAGCAGAAACCGTAAAATACAAATTGAAGTCTGAATTAAGAATTCTAGTATAAACTAATCGCAAACTAAATGTCTACCAGCTTCCGGTCGGCTTATAGAGAGGATTTCGATTACCGTCCGACATTTTTATTATCCACTTACTAATTCATGTCAAAAGTACAAAACAGTAAGCAAGGTTCAAAAAGATACAACACAGTATTAACGCAGTGCAGAAATGGTGAGTGTTCTGAAAATTGGGATTGAAACTTGAATCACAATAAATGAACAATTAGATGTGTGAAGTCATTTAAGTACTCACAAATTAACTGAAGTAATGAATCTTTCGGCCCTAATCCCTTAGATTCATACTTCTGATCGTTTGCGAGTGCACATTCATATCTAGAATCGGAACCGAAATTCGTCATCAGAGGGATCCAGTACAATTTAGATTTCCTTTCCAATAATTGAAGTAATTCTAATTAAAGTAAGTACTGGTCGGGCCAAGCCTCCAAGAGACCCGAATTTCGGATTCATTTAATTGTTGCACAGATATCATTAGAACGCATAAGAATATAAGGAAATAAAATAAAATGCAGCAGTGCAAAGTAGGGTAAATAAGGGCAATTTGTGCCCAGGCAACTATTACCAGACGGGACTAGCCCATTAATTATGACCAAGGAGGTTAACAACACAATTATATACATACAATTATACCTCTTGTGGGTAGTGCCAACAACAAAATGATGTGAAGGAGTTAGTGTGTAAGTGATGAATAGTGTGGATATCATTAGTAACATTAGTAAAGGGTGCTGATCCTCGAAAGACGAAGGATCTGTAACTATGTCTAAGGCTTGATAACCTTTAATTATGACAGAATGATATAGTTGTAAGTGGTTATAAATTTTCAAAAGCTAAATTGAATTGTGGTGGTCCTCGTAAAGCGAAGAATCTGTAATTATGTCGATGGCTAGATAGCCATTAATTATGGCAGCAGCATGAGGTAGTGATCTTACTAGTATGTACATATACTTTACTGTATCTGGCTGATGTGTATTGAACCATCAAATTTTTTGTGAATCCAACTGTTTTTAAAAAAGTTGTATTGAACACTTGTTTGAAATACTTGTTTGAATAACCTCTTGCTAGAAGATTCTCTAAGTTCTTTCAACTGTTCTTACAAAAAATTCGCGGGTGCTGCAAATAGTAGCCGCTCTGGTGATTTGGTTTTCTATCATATTTTTGAAAACAGAGCTGGAAATGTTAGTGGATGGAGGTGGAAAACGGTTTATACTGAATTTCTTTTGTCGTATATATCTGTTTCAAAGGTATTGTTATTGAGACTAATCTTCAAATCTACTATATTGGCTTGAGCATTATCTATATTGACTTTATTAAGTTCTAACTCATGAGGATACATGTCCTTTATAGTGAGATCAAAAATGGTTTTATCATTGAAAGTGGTCATGTCATCTATATATCTGTGCGTGTTCGATAATAGTTCTGTTTTGCGGTATTCTTTTCATTTAGTATAAAGTTGTATTCGAAATGATGTAAAGTGATATTTGCAATAGTTGGGGGCTGAATTTGTACCCATTGGAATCCCAGTTTGTTGTTGAAAAATATTATTTCCTATGTTAAAGAAAGTGTTGTCGATTAGGCATTTAGTCATGTCTATTACATCATAATAGTCAAGTGTAGGGTATTTAGGTTCTCCATTTCCCCAGTATACTTTATTGTATCTAAGGTGTAGTTTGGTGTGTAAAGTCTCCTTAACTAAATCTGAAATGGCTTGATTAATTGTGGTGTGCTCTAATTTAGTGTATAAAGTCGTAAAATCGTATGTGTTTACTGACTCAGCGGAATGTTTTTTATCTTGGTGCCCAGCAATTTAGGTTCTCGTTAGAGACCTTAATTATGCTGCCCTCCGCAGTCCAAAAGGTGGACAAGAGGCGGAAAGGCGAGGGTCAAGGATAGAAAACATGATCCCCAAGCAGTACTGACGTACGGCTATTTCAGTCACGCCCAGGGTAGCATTAGTCGTGCTGTTCGGCGACTACGGCTGCCCCCCGCAGATCAATAGTGACTAAGATGGCGGAAGTCTATAGAACCCACTCGGAAGGGTTAAAAACGGACAAAACAACGGCTGCAGAAAGGATTCGGGAGGACGGCCGAGTACTTAGACAGGAAAGTTGAAAAGTCCATCAAAAAATTTTCCCACATTGAATATTGCATAAATTTAAATTTTTTCCGCCTAGTTAATAATGTTTCATTTGATTGCGATACAGGCAGGAAACACAGAGGGACCTTTTTCACCCGCCATGTCCCAACCTGATCCCAATCAACTGCCACATTATCATTCTACAAAATCTACGGAAGAGTCCACAAATCCTAGCCGCGACTTGGAGTTTCGATAGATTTAAACTTCCTTTATTTAAACAGTGAAATCCAGACATAAGTTGTGTTAACTAAGAACTAACTAGAAGTATCAACTTAGCTCGTTCCAAGCACGGGTGTACAAACTCCCGCATCCATAAATATGGTCTGCCAATCGACCTGCCAACCACATTTCATTATTCATTCAATACCAGTCCAGTAGATACTTTTGCTGATGGAATGGATTCCAAATATAGTCGATAAAGGCAACCACTTGTCATGAAGTACCGGATCCAATCTAGTTCAACTCAGCGGAATGTGTTTTATTGAGAAAATTGATAGTGTCTAATATGGGTTTGTTGTTATCAATTACCCAGAAGGGGTTACATTTGTATTTGTTCGCATAGATATTACAAATTTTCTTTCTTTTGTAAAAAAGTAATTTTAGGATTTTATCCAGCGTTTGAGAGAGATGTTTAGTAGGTGCGTGCTTGCTAGCAATAATTGTTCTGAATTTAATAGGGGTTTTGTGAAATTTGGGTATTATATACATGAAAGGTAGCTTGAAAGGGGCTGTAGAACATTTTAATTTATCGTTTATGGTTTTTATGTTATTGATAATGTCGGATTCTGTCTTATTGTATATTTCAATGTATGTGTTGTTGTTATTTGTATTGTCGACTAGACCTGTTTACATATCATAGAGAAATTTTGAGGGGCTTTGTCGGTTAAAGTGAATACGAAGTGATCGTGCAAATTACTGATTCTTGCTTTAATGTCTGTAATCCGAATATTGCGAGCAATACTATGATTGAGTGGGAGATGTTTGAGATGGTCTTTTACCATTTCGCTTACATACACCGCCCAATCTCTTAATTTATCGATATCCCACTTATATTTTTTTATTTAGTTTATTAATATATTTAATTAAAGATTGATCTATTGCGATCTGTGAACACTTAGTGTCTTTAACAGTGGGAAGTCTATATTTTGGTCCATAGTTTAATAGTTTTTTACCTGACTGTCTTCTATTATGTCAAAATTAGAAGTTATAATGTGTTTATTTATGGTGGTTATCTAAAAATTCACTACAATTTAAGTTAGTAATTACTTGGCGATAATTTAAAATCAAAGTAGATATAGAATCATAGGAAAAGAATACGCGGGGATTACCAGCATTAGTCTTAGAATTGGGATATGGCCATTTGTCTTTACAAGATTCAAATATAGTATTGACTTTTATTTGGTCTAATTGTTTACTGTGAAAAGGAATAATAATATGCTCCCGATTTTTTGGTTTGGAAATGTTTTGCGAGTATTTAAGTTCTCTTCTGAATTCTGTAATGTCCTTGATGAAATCATAAAGAACGTGGTTTTTGTAATTTTCATTGAAGATTGCAATAGCTTTTATGCCAAACCAAACGATCTGGCGCCATTTGATCAGTTATCTCAAATATTAAAATTCGGGCAAAAACGGGTTAAACTGATCGCTTTGCAACTCTGTATATTGAGCAAGTTACGATATTTCAAAAACACCACTGAGCACAGCAGGAAACAACCGCCTGCGATTCAGTTTTAGTAGCTGCAGCTATTATTTTCCTGCTTTCTAGATAAAGCAGTTGCTTGAAAAAGTTAAGAAAAGCAGGCAGTATTCCGATTACCCAAACATTTTTCCAATTTTTCCAAAACGTACGAGAAACTACCCTCCCTCAGCTACTTGACACAAGTGTCGAGTGATAGGTACAACCACTGTCCCACCAAAATTACTTCAGTCTGCAAAAAATCTGAAAGATTGCATTCGTTCAATAATTAGCCACGTAGCCATTAGAAAGAAAGAGCAAATGTTAAGTTACATTTTGATATAAAAATAGTTGAATACAAGTGAATGAGCTATGGCGGTATGAAGTTAATGTCTCCAAAAGGAATCGATACCGCAACTAATGTTCAATCCGGTGGTGTCTAAAACCAGGAACTCGCACAGGAACAGGAACAGGAACATAGGTCTAAAACCAGGAACAGGAACAGGAACAGGAACCGTGGTCTAAAATCATGAACGGAACAGGGTCTAATTCCAGCAACAGAAACAGGAACGGGGGACTAATTTCAGGAACAGGAACAGGGGTCTAATTTAAGGCACAGAAACAGGAAATTTTTCGGAAGCAAGGATTTATTTTCATACCATTTCCGACCTAATTATTAAAATTGAAATTCGGGCCGGGTTTTTATACCATTTCCGGCCCAACTTATTAAAATTGAATTCGGGCCGGGTTTTATACCATTTCCGGCACAAAATGCACAGCATTTTATAGTGGGCCGGGCTGTGGCTGCGGCTACGGCTGTGGGGCTGGGTTTTACCTTCGAACGGGTGTATAAGCACCGTCAGTATGATACAAGAAAAAGGTCTCAACATACACATATGTAGTACATTGTCATAACAAAGAACAATTCCATAACATTGTAGAAATGGCACGATACTTAGGTCTACCCAACCCTACCCTTAAGGAGTTTAACGTCAATTTACAGTTACTTCGGGGCCCCTGTTCCTGTTCCTGAAATTAGACCCCCTGTTCCTGAAATTAGGCCGCCGTTCCTATTTCTGAAATTAGAGCCCCGCTCCTGTTCCTGAAAATAGACTTAGGACCCTGATTCTGACTCCGTTCCTGAAATCAGACCCCCATTCCTGTTACTGAAATTAGGCCCCTTTTCCTGAAATTAGACACCTGTTCCTGACTCTGTTTCTGAAATTAGAACCCCTGTTCCTGATTTCTGAAATTAGACCCCCGTTCCTGTCAATGAAATTTGACTTCCGTTCCTGTTTCTGAAATTAGGCCGCCGTTCCTGTTTCTGAAATTAGACCCCCTGTTCCTGTTCCTGAAATTAGACACCCTGTTCCTGGAATTAGACCCCCGTTCCGGTTAATGAAATTTGACTTCCGTTTCTGTTCCTGAAATTAGGCCGCCGTTAGATCCCCGTTCATGTTCCTGAAAATAGATTTAGGGTCCTGATTCTGACTCCGTTCCTGAAATCAGACCCCCATTCATGTTCCTGAAATTAGACCGCCGTTCCTGTTACTGAAATTAGGCACCTGTTCCTGACTCTGTTTCTGAAATCAGACCCTCGTTCCTGATCTTGAAATTAGACGCACATATATACCTGTTCCTGAAATTAGAACGCCTGTTCATGATTCCTGAAATTAGACCCCCGTTCCTGTCAATGAAATTTGACTTCCGTTCCTGTTTCTGAAATTAGGCCACCGTTCCTGTTTCTGAAATTAGACCCCCTGTTCCTGAAATTAGACCCCCGTTCCGGTTAATGAAATTTCACTTCCGTTTCTGTTCCTGAAATTAGGCCGCCGTTCCTATTTCTGAAATTAGACCCCCGTTCATGTTCCTGAAGATAGACTTAGGACCCTGATTCTGACTCCATTCCTGAAATCAGACCCCCATTCATGTTCCTGAAATTAAACCGCCGTTCCTGTTACTGAAATTAGGCCGCCGTTCCATTTCTGAAATTAGACCCCCTTTCCTGGTCCTGAAAATAGATCGCCGTTTCTGTTACTGAAATTAGGCCCGTTTTTGAAATTAGACCCCAGTTCCTTTTCTGAAATTAGACCCTCGTTCCTATTCGTGAAGTTATACCCCATTCCTGTTCCTTTGCTTGGGTTTTATACACCACCGTTTAATCCACTTAATCCCGCAAATAACGTGGATTAAGTTTAGTGCTTTCCAAGTTTCCAAGCTTTTTAAGTGACGGATTAAACGTATTCTATGAAAACTATATATATATATATATATATATATATATATATATATATATATATATATATATATATATATATATAATGTCTGAATAAACAATTTAAAATTTTAAGTCTAGCCGGGTCCGGCCGGCCGAGTAACACTAGCTCCGAGCACAATATACTCGGAGGTACTTCCTAAGCTGTTACATCTAGCTCAAAATTGGTTCGCCAGGCGACTTTTGTTGAATCAAAAAACAGTAGTTTTTAGTCGAATCATGCGCGATGACTCAAAGCGAAATCTTTGCGGCTCACTAAGTTTTGCTTTCTCTTTCTGGATCAAACAGTTCCAGAGCTGGATCAAAAACTTGGTTTGCGAACGACTAACGAGACGAATGCAGTTAATTCTCTTACTCCACCCTTTCTTGTATGAAATGTCCCACAGTCATAATATACTCTTACTAGGTTCGTTCATAAATATACATATGATAGGACTTCTTGAGGAATGCTACACATTTCCTCACACAGCAAGGTTTTAGTTTAGCTAGTTTCAATATCTTGCAGATATCTCGCGGATTGGACAACAAACAAAGCCGAACCAACTATAGACCACATTAAGTTAAAATATTTACTATGATAATACAACAATGAGTATAAAACGTAGAACATGCGATGAGTTGTGTTAAAACGACGCCATCACGAAAATCCCAAATCGTAAAGAGAACGCTATTACTCCAGCATCGCTAACTATAAAATAAATAAAAAGATAAAAATAATTACCCACCGGTTACAATGGAAAAAATACTGATCATCAAATTTACACGGTACACTTTTACGAGAATATTATAGAATGATATACACAAAAGAAACCTATTTCTCTCAATTGATTCACTGTACCCTACCTCTTGCCCCTCCTGAACTCTACCATCATTATTTCAATAAACTGACCACATCTTCTTCTTCTGCGCCAACACCGGAGTCTCCTCCAGTATCCATTGCCACTGGGGCTTCAGGCTCCAAGAAAACTGACACATCTTCATCATTCACATCACTCTGAGGATTCTCGGACCTACTGATCAAAGCAAGGCGTCCTGGAAAACAGTACAAAATGCAACAAAAACGCTAAGTAAAAGAAAACCCGCAGTGTTGATTTAGCATGATGAGATGAAGCCTGCTCCATGCAGGAGGTAATAATTAAATTACGGTTTTAAAAATGTCAAGTGCAAGTAAAGAATGCCGACTAAAATATGAATCATGGTCAGACATGTGCAAGAGGGGAACTTTTAGGGGAGGTGGGAGGGTAAACCGGCGGCTGAAGGCAGCCGAAAAACCGGAATTTTCCGGTTTTTGCCCCAAAAAAAACCAGAAAATCCGGATTCTGGGTGGAGTGAGGGATCCCCTGGGGGGGGGGGTGACCTCCACGTCCGGGGAAGAACACCCCTCCTTGGGTCGGCCCTATCAAAATTATTAATCCGGGTTAACTGACTGTTTTGGCGTTAATGCTAACCACGATCCTATCATGAAAATCGGGTTTAGAAATTTGGGTTAAAACGGGGTTAAGCAGTCCAATACTTAACCCTCCTCATCTAGGAGGCTTAAGTCCTTAACCCGGGTTAGCCTGAGCTATTTTGAACGTGCAAATATAGTCAAGCACTTTAAGCATTCTGCAACTGAAAACGGTTTAAATGCGTTTTGCTATTTTGAAACAGCCTTTGGCTAATAATGGGTTAACTCCGATTTGCTCATTTCGAACATCCTAAGCCTGAAAAACGGGTTAACCCCGTTTAAACCCGGGTTGGCGTAACCCAACCCTGAAATTTTGGGGTTAACCCTAAAATGAGGCTTAACTCGGGTTAAGCTAAACTCTGTTTTGATAGGACCGGCCCCTGCACATGTATGATTATGGTCCAAAACATGGTGCAGAACGCGTTTTTCCTAGTTTGACCAGGGCCCCGTTGCATAAGACACTGATTACTGATTAATCAGCAATCAGTAATCTGAAATCAGTAAATTCCGTTGCATAAAATTTACTGATTACCATCAGTAATCAGTAATTTGTAATCAGTGAATTATCAGAAGTGTTGCACATAGCACTTTACTGATTACTGTTTAGTGATAATTTATCAGTAAATTGCCATCAGTGTTCGTTCACTGATTATTTACGTTATCGCGATGATTTTTACCGAATCAATTCATTTTATTGCTTGTAATGTAACCTTATCTTGTTCACTAGAATGAGCTGTATTCACTGATATAAAAATCTTCAAAGTCCCGTGACTACAGCCTGACTTGAAGCCGTTTAAAATATGATGCCTTAGTTTTACAGATTACTTGATTTTAGGCCGCACCAAAATTTGTTCACTTGAGAATTCAATCTTTACCTTTCCATATCCATTATTGAATGAACATTATTAATTATTTATAATTCGTGTATAAAAATTCACCTTGTACTATCTAAGATGAATCCCATAATTCTCATGTGTATGAACTTCACAAGATTTTATGTTATTGGCATAGAAATACTGATTATATTTACTGATGGTTTATTAGTAAATCAGTATTCAGCCATCAGTAGTTTTAAGCAACGGAAAAAATGTTACTGATTACTGGGGCCGTATTCTCAAATGCAGATAGGCCCTATCTATAACTAGGAATAGGCCTATCTCTAGTTACAGATAGCCTATCTGTAGCTACAGATACCCCTATCTCTAGCTAGCGATAGCCCTATCTCTAACTACAGATAGCCCTACCTGTAACTAAAATACCCCTATCTGTAACTAGGAATAGGCCTATCTCTAGTTACAGATACCCCTACCTCTAGTTATAAACAGCCCTGGTTGTATTCTAAAAGAATGGTAACCCTACCTATAGATAGGCCTAGTCCTAGTTATAGATAGGGGAAAATGCTGACTTGCAATTTGCGAGTCAGCTTTTTAACAAATTTTTTAGATATTAAATATTATTAAGTTTAAGTTACTTTTTATCGATTGGAATGCTTAGAAACTGCTTAAAAACTAATCATTTTAACCATTGCATTTGTCTTAAACAAGAGTGTTCTATTTATTTATTTTCTCTGTTTAACTGTTATTCTCAAACCTAGTTACAGATAGGCCTATCTGTAACTAGGAAGAGGGCTAACTGTATCTAGGACGAGGGTTACCTCTAGGTAATAATAAAGTTTAGCTAGCTTTACTAATGATAAATATAGCTTACAATTAGCTGTAATTATAACTAGCTTTATTAGTAGCTGCAACTAACATCCCTAAACCTAGTTACAGATAGGGCTATCTGTAACTAAGTTTTGAGAATACGGCCCCTGATGGCACTGATTACTGATGGTTCTGATAACTGATTACTGATTGTTTTATGCAACGGGGCCCTGTGAATCATCAAGAGTATAGGCATAATAACTACTGAACTCTTGTAACACTATCGGAATTGGGACAAAATTCTACTCGGAACACTACACTACCTGAACTGAAAAGATAGTGAACGCGACAAATATACGCCTCCCCGTTTATGGTGAAGGTAGGGGCACAGCAGAGGATAATGAGGCTTGAGGGAAGGAAGGGGGGTGGGTGGAGGGGAGGGGGGGCGGCAGGTGGGGGGGGGGGGGGGGGATAAAGGGCGGTGGGGAGGTGGGGGGGGGGGGGGTGTGTGGTACGTGGTAATTGTGGGGGAGGAGGGAGTGTGGGGGAGGGGGGAAGGGGGGAGGTGGGTGGAGGGGTGAATTTTGGGGGGGCAGGGTTTTTTTTGAAAATCGGGACTGTGTCAAACTTGTGTCCAGCTAATTTTATTTGTGTCCAGCTAAGAAAAGTTGTGTCCAGAAACAAAATTTCGCGCAGCGCTAATATAATATATTATATAATTATATAATATATTATATATTATATAAGTGGTATTTAACGCGCTATTTTAGTGTAGGAATAAAATTTGTTATTATGCGAATAAATTATATATATATATATATATATAGTTGTCTATTGTTTGCAATTGTCTAGCAATTTGCAAGGGTCACTGATGCCACACTTTTCTGTTGACGTCACAACCCACAGGAACAAAGTCTGGGGGTGTTTTTTCGTCGAAACTTTTTGCGAACTTTTACGCAGACCTCCAAAATTTTTTGCGGAATTTCGCAAAATTTTTTATTTATTTTTTTTCATATTTTTTAGTTTTTCAAATATAACATGAATTTTATTAACTAGGTTGTATTTAAACGTATTTTTAACATTTAACGAACATATAGTACGTATTAACCAAGTTACAACTATATTTCAAAAGTCGAAGCATGTGTACGTGGTGTTTTTGACAAGAATATAAGATTTAAACGCTGGGCTTATTCTAGTGGGGGGGGGGGGGGGGGGTGCGGCGGGTGGGGACGTCCCGGGAAGAGGGGAGCCCGCGCCAACGGGGGGGGCCCCCCCCCCCCCCCCCCCCCCCCGCCGCCCGCCGCCCCCCCCGGGGGTGGGGGCACTTGGGCCAAGCCGGAAAGGGCTAGGGAAATTTCAAAGGAAGGGGGGAATATGTTTTGCATAACAGAATGGTATGGTAGAAATAAAGTTGGAGCAGAAATAGGAGATTTAAGAAGACCGCTCGGACCTTTGGGGGGGGGGGCCCCCCGGTGGGTGTGGGGGGGGGGGCGGAGCCCCCAAAAGCTGAGAAAATTTCGTAAAACTGATGAAAATCCTTGATGGAAACACTCAAAACTTTGAAAGGAAATTAGTTTATATACGTATATGCTAAAAGAATTTCATTGCATAAGCCTTCACTAATTATTCTATCTCGGATAGGACGAAAAGGTATGAATATTGAAATTCGCGCCGAAGGCGCCAAAATTTTTTGGAATTTTCTGCAAAAAGTACCTGAAACACTTGTATTTATTATTAGAGGTAACTGAAAATTTCTACTCAAGGTCAAAAATTTTTGCGGAACTTTACGCAGAGTTCCGAAAAAAGTTGCGGAATTTTCAACAAAAGTGCGGAATTTCGCAGTTTTTTTCGGCGGAGCCCCCCAGAAGCCGAAGAATTTTTTGAAAACTAGCCTTCTAAGAAGTTAATATTGGCTAATTTTTGCACAAATAATGGCTAAAGTTACCTTGAAATTTCAACTGCCAAATCGAACTAACTTCATGGATTTGCTAAAGAAACTTCGCCCTAGAGGTGGATTTTCTAAGAAATTATTAAATTAAGTTAAATGAAATAAGTAAAAATAGAAATGTTAAGCATAGGAGGTAGGTACATAGTTGCGGAACGATTAACCAAGTTAAGATAGGTGGCCAAAGCCTAAAGGAGAAAAAATGTAAGGATAAGAGCGGGGGGGTCTGGGGGGCGACAGCCCCCAGAAAAGTTAGAGCTTTTTTAAAGATTTGGGATGCTCAGGAATTTTTTCTGGACACTTCTCTATGAAAAATTTAGCTGTGTCTACCTTGTGTCCAGCTAAAAATTTTTGTGTCCAGCTAAGAAAATTTGTGTCTGGACACGCTCCTGGACACAAAAAAAAAAAGTATTATGATAAACCGTGGGGGGGGGGGGGGGGGGGTGTCGTAGCAAATAGTAAAACTATTTCAGCTCAATTTTTGCAAAAGTGTCTACACGTGTGTGTGGGTGCGGTAGGGTGCTGGGGATCGGGAGCGCAGAATGAATAGGCGCGTCTGTGGAGACGGACAGAGTGCAATACACCAAACAAATAACAAGCGGGTGGTGGGGTAGGAAAAATATAGGTATCTCATCGAAACCAAAACTAATTTACTTTTATATAAATGATACGTAGAGAAGAGATGGGTCACTCACTTAATATTAGTAAATCAGGGTCGGTGGTTGGGACCCCCCTCCCGTAACTTCCGGAGGTCCCACTTTGCACTAAATACACGCTTTTATATGAGCGTGCCCGCTCGCTGTTTGGCCCACTAGTCTAAGGCTTGCGATAGCTGATTTATTAGTTATTTTTAGTAAGTATATAATTATTTAAGTAGCTTAATGCAATTTAAAAATTAATTCGGCAACTTTGTAGCATTTTTCTCCTCTTTCCAACGATATAAAAATTGCTGCATAAATTGTACATCAAAATGGCACAAACACGAAAAAATCGGCCAAGTTTTGAATTTTAACATTTTTGTTGTTTGAAATTTTTGTCGATGTCGTTTTAAGCATTGACAAGCTATTGCTAATACGTTTACATTCTTGCACTGGCTTGCACTAACCATTTTTAACTCGGTGTTACGTTAACTCGGTGTTAACCTTAAGGTTGTTAACTCGGTGTTAAACACCAAAAAGTTAACCCTCAGCGGGAGTAGGGTTACCCTTATAGCGCCACTATTTCCAAGGATATTAGTATTATTTTTATTCCTGACTTAAAGTCTAAGATAAAAAATATAGGTACTGAGTGACAATTAAATAAATTAGCAATCTTAGGACGATTGGAAAAGGCTTCCACAAATTTCTCAATTCCTAAAAAATTGCTTTGACCCCTTCGACAGCTATGATGACTCTTGAAACGAAGGTTCCATTCAGGAAGGACATTGAGCTAAGGTTTATATGACATTAATTCTGGCCTCCTACTGGGCAATTTTGACAAAATAGGAAAAAATAGGAATTTTCGAAGACAAGAATAGGAAAATATAGGAAGGTAAATACAGCCTATTAGGTAAATCAATACTGAATTTACAGTATTAATTTAGTTTTTAGTACCTTCAGGCTTAGTTCCAACAATGCAGAACAACGGTATAGCAATGTTAACAAAAAAGTCTCCCCAAAAATTCACAAAAACCCAACTGGACGGCTAAGAAGCCGAGGCCGAAAAATTTTGCACGGTAATAGCCACAAGTCCCAACCGTAAAACATATGTAAAGTTTGGCTGCCATTTGCCAAGGCTCAAATTCTCCGATTAGGGTGCCCAAAATAGTCGACCCACCCAAATCCGACCCTCGGACAACTCCGACCAAAATTGAATTGTTTTTGGTACTCCCTATGGACATTGCGCAGCTACCCCATATTATGCACGTAACATGTCCTAACTCTAAGCTATCCAACCATGTATAGGAGTCCCTGTCAAGGACTCTGGCTTCGCCACCGATGGGTGATTTTTTGTGAACATTTTCACAAAAGAAAATTTATCAACTTTTTGTAAAAATCCTGACAACCGCTAGGGCAAAACTAATGCCAAATTCGAGCTCAGCGACCCTAAAAACCTATATATAGCGCATGTTTCATGGTACCTCAACCCTCTTCTGGCAGTTGGCCTGGCGGACCCTCCGGACCCTGGGGGTGATCAAGATTACGTAGAGTTGGAGGTGGACAGTTTTGAATGACTGCGATCGCCCCGCGCAAGCACCCTTTATGAGCGAGACCGCCCGCGACCGCACCCGCAGCCCGCATGAAATTTGCAAGACCGCACTGACCACAGCTTGAAAGGTTAACTTTGAACGGACTCTATCGCCGAAATAAGCTAAATTCTGATTCTTGAGGTTGGTACAGGCTCATTTAATGGTCTAAACCTTAACAAATCCGATTTTATATTTTCTATTTTCAGTTAAAATTGAAACTGCAAGTTGTGTTAGAATGAAAAAGGTACAAGAGGCAATATATAAACAGAGCAGTTAATTTTGAAAAATCCGATATCGCCAAATTCCGACAGCTGGAATAGGCGCAAAGCGCTATTAAATCACGTTTTAAACTCAGAAATGCCAAATTTTGTTACTGGCCTAACTATATAGTATCATAGGGGTCGCGGTAGCGACCCCTATAATATGAGTGAAAATGGTCGAATGACCGTGTAAAACAAGGCTGCGCAGAAGCTGCTCAGATTCCTGCGCGGATCCTACGCAGATTATGTGCGCAAAAAATTGTACGTGTCGAGTTTAGTATGCTCCTGAAGTTTCATCCCCGTACCACTTTCCGTTAAAAAGTTATGCCAAAAATCGCTTACGAGAGTGATGTTTTTTTTCCGGTTCTCCGCTTTGACGTTTGGTAAGGTAAGGTACTTTGACTTTGTCCCAGGCTGGTACACATATGTACCGGCTGGTACACATCTGTACCAGCCCCTGTTAAGAATCCTGCCCCTGGGACAACTTTGTACCAGGCTGGTACACATCTGTCCCAGCCAGGAACAATTTTGTACCACCTGGGACGACTTTGTACCATCTTAAAAAAAGACTCACCCCTGTAATAACCTTAAAACGACTGTATAAACGTTTTATACGTTTGAACTAAAAATATTTAGAGCTTTTCGCAAATACGCTTGCTTGTATATTCACTTCGAGTGAGCACAAGTTTTCAGTGACCACGGTTTTGTATGCTGAACTTCACTTTTTAGAGAAGCCCTGGAAACATTGGCCTACTTTCAGAAGCGTAGTGTGCGTCCGGCACCAACCTATTTTACCTTGAAACTGGGAAATGAAATGAGTATTCCAGTGGTTGCTTACAAGAAGGTGAATTTGCAGCTGTGCTATGTTTGAAATACAAATTGTAAAATACAACTTTTGCAAATTCGAGGTTTACTTGGTCGAAAACGTAATCAACTGATCTCAGATTTGAATTCATTTACATTTTCATAGGGGTCGCGGTAGCGACCCCTATAATATGAGTGAAAATGGTCGAATGACCGTGTAAAACAAGGCTGCGCAGAAGCTGCGCAGATTCCTGCGCAGATCCTGCGCAGATTATGTGCGCAAAAAATTGTACGTGTCGAGTTTAGTATGTGTGCGAAGTTTCATCCCCGTACCACTTTCCGTTAAAAAGTTGCGCCAAAAATCGCTTACGAGAGTGATGTTTTTTCCGGTTCTCCGCTTTGACGTCTGGTAAGGGGGTTTTGTAACTTTAATAACAACAGATAGAAAAATTTTTGCCTATGAAAACCATATATATTCTTGGAGTACGCAACAAAAATAAGCCGATAGGCTAGTTTTTATGCCTCCCAGAGCCGGAAAAAATTTTTGGTGGGGGGCCAAAATCGGCCAAAACGCTAAAATGACCAAAAAGTATGCTTCAATGTCACCTTAATAAGTCAGACTGGGCTATATATGGGGCAATACTGCCTATATGGCTGAATAGGACACATATCAGGGTCGTTCAATTGCTATATGATTTTCCGGCCCTGAGCGTAATTTTTGGGTACTGGCCTGCCAAAGTTGGTGAATTTTGGGTCCAACTTTGAACTTGGTTTTTTCGCTTATTTTGCGACCTGGAAGGCTCAAATCTTGCATACAAAGGTTTTTGCGGTCGGAGAATCGATTCCCGCTATTAATTTTGCTGCCCGACTGACCCAAGTTGCTGGGCTGGTTCCACTTTGCCGTCTGGAGGGTCATGTCGGCAACCGCTACCAGGAGGCCCATACTAGGCTCTACTTGGCCTCTCAAAACTTTCTGTATAGGGGTTTTCTGGTGCGCCCAGCTTATTTCCGGTGTCCGTTTTGCCGTCCGACTAATCCATCTTGCTGGGCTGGTTCCACTTTGCCGTCTGGAGGGTCATGTCGGCAACCGTTTCCTGGAGGTCCATACTAGGCTCTACTTGGCCTCTCAAAACTTTCTCTTTAGGGGTTTTCTGGTGCGCCCAGCTCATTTCCGGTGTCCGTTTTGCTGTACAACGCACCCATTTTGCTGGGCTGGCTCCACTTGGCCGTCTGAGCGGTCAGGTCGGTAAGGGGTCAGGTGGTCCAAAATAAAATTTTTCAAAAGTGGTCAAATTTGGTACCAAATGAAAGCCCTAAGTGAGCTGAGCAACTTTTGTCATAGAACTGCATGCTCAAAGTGGCTGTAGAGTGCTGTGGTGGGGTGGGGTGGGGACTTAGGCGATTTTCGGTCAAAAATGAAATTTTTCAAAAGTGGTAAAATTTGGTACCAAATGAAAGCCCTAAGTGAGCTGAGCAACTTTTGTCATAGAACTGCATGCTCAAAGTGCCTGTAGAGTGCTGTGGTGGGGTGGGGTGGGGACTTAGGCGATTTTCGGTCAAAAATGAAATTTTTCAATAGTGGTCAAATTTGGTACCAAATGAAAGCCCTAAGTGAGCTGAGCAACTTTTGTCATAGAATTGTATGCTCAAAGTGGCTGTAGAGTGCTGTGATGGGGTGGGGTGTGGGGACATAAGCGATTTTGAGTCACATATGAAATTTTCCAAAAGTGTCAAAATAGTATCTGCTTGCGCGTGGTGTTCGGAAATATACGTATATATTATGTTGGTTCTTTTTTGCGCATACATATGTAAAAGAATGGAAAACAAGAACCAAAAATGCTCCTTCGTCGCATGTAAAATACATATGAGTACTCTCAGGCAGGTTGTACAAACACGGAAACTAGCCTGTAAAATGCATATGAGTGGGTTGAGGTTATAAATTAAAGAAAACAAGTTGCAACGGCTTAACATATGAGCCTGTCCTACAACGAGGCTCATATTGGCGTCACAGTGCAGTCTTCTTAAAGATCATCAGGCCATCATATTAAAGAAAAAACGAATGAATAGAAATAATATGTTAACATTGTGGCCTGAAAGAAATGGACTGAACGAAGTGAACTGCGACACCTCAAGTTGAACTGTACATGCAAGCTGATGTTTCCCGAAACACCATGGCACCTACTATTTCCGGAAGCACTATAGTACACCTACTGTATTCTCGGAACACTACGTATGACACACTACTCTCACATACGTAATGCTTTCCCCACTTGGCTCTGAGTCAGAGCGCAGAGTGGCATGCCGTATGTGTAAAGATGTGTAAAGGACAATTTTGTAATGAAAAGCTTTACGTGCTAATTATGAAGGTCAAATATCGACAAATTATATTATGAGTTATGACATACGCCAATATGAGCCTCGTTGTAGGACAGGCTCATATGTTAAGCCGTTGCAACTTGTTTTCCTTAATTTATAACCTCAACGCCACTCATATGCATTTTACAGGCTAGTTTCCGTGTTTGTACAACCTGCCTGAGAGTACTCATATGTATTTTACATGCGACGAAGGAGCATTTTTGGTTCTTGTATACGTTGCTCTCAACATAGATTTTACTGATTTTGCTCGCGCATTCTATCCGACTTTTGCTGGGAGCTAATGTTCAGCATTTCCCGTTTTGGAAAATTCAAAGCTTTCAAAGAAACATAATTTAACCATTTTGGAATCATTAAACAGTTTGCAAAAATCCAATATGAATTCGAAGATTTTGACAAAAATACGACGGTCACAATATTTAAATATCGAAATATCTGAAACATATTGAAAAATAGCCAAGAAAATTATGAACAAAATTATATTTGTACTTTCTCATGTAACTGTCTGCCTTTTTGCGTTAACGGATATCCAGATATCCGGCTATCCGCCTATTCCAAACATAACTTCCAGAAACTTTTTCGATTTTGCAGCTAAATTTTCAACTTTTCTGTCAATATTTCAGTACGCCGTGAATTTCTATCATGCAACCAATCGACAGCCTTGGATTCAAAAACATTGTCAGAGAAATTTTTGAAAAATGTTCAAAATTTTTTGGAATTTTAACTTTGTCTGAAATGTTCATACGCGGATATCCGGATATGTTTCCCACATCGGATATTATCCGGATATCCGAATATCAAGTGCCCATTACTAGGTAAGGGAGACCAAGGCGATAACAAATTTTGACAGACCGCAGAAGAAGCCAGGGCCCGTACTACGGTAAATTGTCCCAAGAAATTAATTTACAGCACTCTTGAAATTCAAAATTACGTACTTGCAACTTACTAAACAACAACTAGGGTTGTCCCCGGTTTAGGCCCCCGGGCCCGGCCCGGCTGATAACTTAGGCCCGGCCCGGTCAATTTCTTATGGGAACAACCCTAACTCCAACTACGAATTTTTCGGCGGCGTATTTTTGTTTTTGACTGCGTATTTTTAAGTTCGACTGCGCATTTTTAAGTTCGACTGCGTAAATATATACGCAGTATTTTACGCATAAAATCGTGGAAGATATCACAAAAGATTGATCTTATAACAAGGAAAGATATGGAAAATTAATCTTTCGATCGGATGCGAAATCACAAGAATGTGATAGTATTGCAAACAAAGACTTGTCGGCGAAGCCGAAAGTTTTTGAAAATCCGGGATTAAAGCATACGCTAAACATTATCTCAGAAATTAATACTGAAATAATCCAAAAGTGGATAAAACTAATGAAAAAATAGGAATATCAAAGAAAAATAGGAAAAAATAGGAAAAATAGGAATAGTAGGAGGCCTGTTAATTTTATAGTGCCTTCCAGATTATTGTATTTCATTCATTGCATCAAGTCCAGTACAAGAAATTATTCTGTTAATCTTATTCTCCAGCCGAGAACCGCTTCCCGACTGGATGGAAACTGTTTCCGACTCCCTACGGATTGGCTAACCCTCTATTAAAAGTTAACTCGGTGTTAACCTTTAGGTTTCGTAACACTGAGCTGAAAAGCGTTGGTGCAGAGGGTTAATAAGAAACTTAATAGAGATACGTACCGGGTATTAGAATGGTTTCGTGGCAGTGTCAAAAATAACATTAAACAACCTATATTAGTAGTGCATGCGACCTCTACCAGACCAGAGTTCACGATACAGGCGGCTCATCAGAGGAGCAGGCCCACAATAGCAAAATTGCCCAAAATAAAAAGCAACACGTCAACACACAGTACTAATAGTAAGAAATCTATGCCCAAAACATACCACACAAGCTTCACGCAACGCCAGTAAACATTGGAACGCTTTCTCGTAAGTAAGCGTTTTGAAAGACTCATAGATCAACTGTTCCGTTATATCACACAGCTGTTCACACACTAAAACAACAAGAAAGTGCTATACGATGGAGCACAAAAAATGCAATACGAATGGCGCGGCACGGTACAGTGCTCAAGCGGGTCTCAAAGAATAGTGGAGCATCCTTTCACTTATCATAGGGATCACTCTTTGCGCCACTCCACAGCAAAGATACTTTATATGAAACTGTAACTGGAGTGACCATAACCAAAGATGGCCAGAGCAGTCTATGAAGAACGGCAATACTTTAAACTAACATCTCCAAGTTGGCACAGAAACACTGTATTAACACCTATAACTTAAACAATTATTTTACGTTAATGCGATAATAGGTACGAGCGAAAAACTGAACCCTGCCCCGTATCAGTAAAGGGTTACCAACCGTCCGACATATCAGTTTCTGAGTCTGCCACAGAAAGCATTAGCTTGAAATCATCCACAGGGGTAACGGTGCCAACTCTATCCGGAACCGGTTTACCACCACGGCTACGCATATCTCTGATTCCAGAAATGGTGGTTGACTGCTGAGAGCCTGGACCGGCGCTGGTGGAAGGCTGAGCATCACTGAAATGGTGAAAAAGCTTTATGCACTAAATAATACACATGCACAGACATAACAATGCTAACCCTACTTTATTCATACCTGATTTTATAGATAGCATACAAATGTAATTTGCTGTCTTGCCGACTGCACGGAGGCATGTCAGGTAACTGCAAACCAATGTCCTTTTAAGAGTAGCCAAATTAAGTAGCGTTTCTTTGAAAAATGCCCAAAAAGTAGAAAAATAGAGCAAAACTTAGTTGCTACAAATTTGAAAAAAAAACGGCTTCAGATACTTTGTCAAATTTGAGGATTTATGTCCTATACTAATCCAACCATAAATCGGTATCCAATCAACCTACATCGCACATACCTTCCGGCAAAAAATTCTGCCGCAGTATAGCGGAACTTTCTGCGAGCCCATTTCTCGTCCGGTTGAAGCGAGAACTGCTGTTTCAGTCGATCAACCGACGACTGAGATCGTTCAGACACAAGCGGTGGCGGCTCCAGTTGCTCAACTAAACCCGAAGGAATTTCGGGAAGAGGGCGATCCGGATAGAGGACTCGCTGCTGGAGAGACTGAAAAAAGACAAACAATAAAATATTATTGCCTTCATTGAAGTCCAACAAATTCCTGGAATCAAAAGAGAGCATTCAAAATGACAGAAAATCTACCTAACATAGAACTGCTTGCTACCCAACCAACATACATAACTGCAGATTAAACGTACATAGAAGAGTCGTTGATTGTAGGGGTTAAGGAGGTGACCAGACTTTACAGCTTCCTCAGGCTCGCCATCCTCATTTCTAAAAAATAATTTGAAAAAACCATAATTATTGCACTGTTGTAAGCATACTTGTTGCCACAACAGTTCTTTCAGGATATTTACAGGGTTATTTAAAGCTCAGTCAGAATTCCTATGTCAATGCAATTTTTTTTATAACCTTCTGCAGATTTTCTGTGATTGCAAACAATAGTAGACTTTTTGCAGGATCTGTTTTCGACTCACAGTGGGGTAAATTTGATTGGGAGAAAAATTATGTACAAAACAAACTTTTCTCAAAGTATATACGTACTTTTTGTACAGAAATGCACCAGAATGGAAATTTCTAAGCAAGACACAAGGTTGATACAAATTGTCAAAAGAAAAGCCACACTAATAAGTACTTACACATCAGCTCGACTCAAATCCATAGCATCGATCAACGAGTCTACTGCTTCCTTCTGGTCATCTTAAAACAAAAGCAATACACAATATTAGCGAACAATTAAATAGGATGTGGATAATGAAATAATGGTCTGTTTTTTTAAAAATCTTGTAGCAACTTGAAGTTGAAATCAGTTCACAAAAATATCACTTCTACGTTCCTACATGGACCAGCCGGAAACAAACAAATGGACAAAGCTAATTTTGCTCAAGTCCGGTTTCCTAGATTGCATTTTGAACCTTCGGCTGGTAGTCATCAATTTGTGATGCAACATGCAAGCCAGCAATAATAACGATGGCAACTAGAGTTGTGCCGTTAAGAAATTCCCCGGGCCGGCCCGGATGCTCGATTCAAAGCCCGGTAGGCCCAGTAGCCCAATGTGGGCCCGGTGAAGACCCAAACAGTGTCAAAAAATAGTCGATGCTATTTATTACAACTCCTGGATTTAATTTAACATTCTAACTAGTACCAAAAATGCCGTAGACGGTCATGTTTTCCGGTTAGACTAGGGAAAGAAGGCTGAAGCGGAAAAATGCCAATAGATTGATGTCTAGCCAGCTCCTAAAATGATTGAAACCAGCTTCTTGGTGCAGAATAAGGAATCTAGCCAGCGCTTAAAATGATTGAAACCAGCTTTTTGTTGCAGAATAGGAAATCTAGTCAGCGCCTAAAATGATTGAAACCAGCGTCTGGGGTAGAATAGGCGCCTCTCTCCATCCACCCTATTCGCGTGAAGTGCTCAGATATATACTCAATCCCAATGGCGTGAGTATGAGATGGCTTATGAGATAAATTACCAGCCGAGATGATAAAATAATCAATATTCAAGACCACATAGGTCATTCCGCACAAAGAGCTGTACTAAACAATGTGACGGTGCAATGCAATGTGGTCTTCGGTGGACTGAATGCAATGGAAATTGAACAGTCGTTATGCCAAACAGAATCAGTTAACCACGTCCTTAAAATAATCCGCTTAAACATAATAAATGCTGTATGTATATCAATTCTCCACCACGACAGCGTAGTACACATGTACGTTCGTAGATTGCAACATGATAAATTTTGTTCAACCTCAATTGCTCACATCTTCAGTACATACTAAGGTTAGCATAATGCGCATTTCATAGATTCAGCTGTACGCAAGTACGCAAGCTGTACGCTGTGTGAAAGACTGTTGATTCCCGACATTGTTTGTGATAACGCATCATCCCTTCACCTAAAGCAAACTGATTTTTTCATACTCCACGAGGAACTGCTGATGCACACTAACACGCTCGCCACACACACACACACACACACACACACACACACACACACACACACACACACACACACACACACACACACACACACACACACACACACACACGCGCGCGCACACATACATACACGCAAATGTCAAGTGCCGATTTGCTCAGTTCATTCCACGAGAATTCTTCGAGTTCACGCGAATAGGGTGGATGGAGAGAGGCGCCTATTCTACCCCAGACGCTGGTTTCAGTCGTTTTAAGCGCTGGCTAGATTCCCTATTCTGCACGAATCTATTGGCATTTTTCCGCTTCTGCCTTCTTTCCCTATTCTACCCGGAACCCATGCCCGTCTAGGGCATTTTTGGTACTAGTTTCTTGCATTTTTCCGCTGTAGAGCAATAATTAAAGAAAGGCCACGTACTTAGGAGATATGCGTAAGGGAGTGGGGGGGGGGAAACGGCGTCGCGTGGGGTAGGATAGAAATCAAAACAGCAGCCTCTTGTATTAGCACATAAATAAAAGTGGGAGTTTAAAAGAATTAGCAATAATTTTTTGTTTATATTATGCAAAATTGAGCAATCAACACGCGTGTGTTCAACGCAATTTTCTGAATGGCTTACGTAGGGGGGGGGGGGGTTTGCGGCGCCGCGTTAGGACGTATAAACCTAAATTGCAGGCTCTTTTATGCGAATTTGTGAACGCAAATGTGTATTTATCGCTATTTTCTGAGCGATTGTCGACTGGCTTTCCTACAAGGGGGGGGCTCAGAATCGCCCCCTCCAGGATTAAGGCCTACCGGCCCTCCAAACTTCAGAAGTCAACAGAAAAATAGGGTTATCTGGGCTTATTCTAGGGATTTTTTCTTGGGGGGGGGGGGGGGGGGGGGGGGGAAATTGGAAAAGCTGTAAATGTGGGGGGGGATGGGGGGGGGGGGGGGGTGGGGGGGGGGGGGGGGGGTTATTAAGGTAAATCTTCAAAAACGTTCCAGCTTCGCCAGATTTTTTGTCATTTTTTGTCTATTTTAACCTTAGATTTAGGTTAAAAATAGTTAAATTCTTAGGTCAGCAGCAGAAAAATAGCTAATTTTAAGCAATTTCTCGAAAACAGTTTCTCCTCCCCCCAGAAATTTTTGCCCTAGGAAAAAACCAGGTCGATGTGAGTGGGGGGGGGGGGTAGCGGCGCCGCAAGGGATAGATAGGATAGGAATTTACATAGCTAGCAGACTTTTTATTAGCACTGTCTATGCAAATTTGAGCCCGCAAAAGCGTCTATTTAACACTATTTTCTGAATGGCTGTCGATATTTGTAGGGGTAGGGGTGGGGGAGGGTAGCGGCGCCGCGTGGGGGATATAAATCTAAATTGCAGGCTCTTTTATTCGAATTTGAGAACGCAACTGTGTGTTTGTTTAACGCAATTTTCTGAAAGGTTGCCCATGTGGATGGAGGTTGCGGCGCCGCTGGGTCGACTTTGGTGGGGTTTCCCAACTACAAAAATGTTCGCCTCACCAGGGGCTGTCATTTGATACCAAGCTTGCCTACCTTTGGAAAAATCGATTTTGGGCCGGTCCGGACCCTGGCCATGGCGCCACAGGCCGCTGGGTCTACTTTGAAGGGGTCTCAAAACGACAAAAAATGTTCGCCTCACCAGGGGCTTTCATTTGATACCAAGCTTGGCCACCTTTGGAACAATCGATTTTGGACCATTTTGGACCGGTCCGGACCCAGCTCAGGGCGCCACAGGCCGCTGTATCCACTTTGGAGGGGCCCTCCGATGACAAAAATGTTCGCCTCACCAAGGGCTTTCATGTGATACCAAATTTGGCCACTTCTGGAAAAATCGATTTTTGACCATTTTGGAGAGGTCCGGACCCTGGTCAGGGCGCCACAGGCCGCTGGGACCACTTTGGAGGGGTTCTCCAATGACAAAAAATGTTCGCCTCACCAAGGGCTTTCATTTGATAGCAAGCTTGGCCACCTTTGGAAAAATCGACTTTGGACCATTTTGGACCGGTCCGGACCATACGTGTGCTTGGGGGGGGTTTCACCCCCCCCCCCCAGACCTGAGCTCACCCCCCCAGAGGGGTCGTCTTACCCCCCCCCCCAGAATCCGGATTTTCCCGGTAAAAAACCGGAAAAATCCGGTTTTCCTTCACCCCCCCCCCAGAACTTCCCCTCCTGCACATGTCTGGACCGGACCCAGCTCAGGGCGCCACAGGCCGCTGTGTCCACTTTGGAGGGGCCCTCCGATGACAAAAATGTTCGCCTCACCAAGGGCTTTCATGTGATACCAAATTTGGCCACTTCTGGAAAAATCGATTTTTGACCATTTTGGAGAGGTCCGGACCCTGGTCAGGGCGCCACAGGCCGCTGGGACCACTTTGGAGGGGTTCTCCAATGACAAAAAATGTTCGCCTCACCAAGGGCTTTCATTTGATAGCAAGCTTGGCCACCTTTGGAAAAATCGATTTTGGACCATTTTGGACCGGTCCGGACCATACGTGTGCTTGGGGGGGGGGGGGGTTTAACCCCCCCAGACCTGAGCTCACCCCCCCAGAGGGGTCGTCTTACCCCCCCCCCCAGAATCCGGATTTTCCCG
Source organism: Trissonchulus latispiculum (assembly GCA_030248195.1). NCBI lineage: Eukaryota > Metazoa > Nematoda > Enoplea > Enoplida > Ironidae > Trissonchulus > Trissonchulus latispiculum. Next base: position 28,813 of record JASAND010014224.1, read on the forward strand.
GTAAAAAACCGGAAAAATCCGGTTTTCCTTCACCCCCCCCAGAACTTCCCCTCCTGCACATGTCTGGACCGGACCCAGCTCAGGGCGCCACAGGCCGCTGTGTCCACTTTGGAGGGGCCCTCCGATGACAAAAATGTTCGCCTCACCAAGGGCTTTCATGTGATACCAAATTTGGCCACTTCTGGAAAAATCGATTTTTGACCATTTTGGAGAGGTCCGGATCCTGGTCAGGGCGCCACAGACCGCTGGGACCACTTTGGAGGGGGTTCTCCAATGACAAAAAATGTTCGCCTCACCAAGGGCTTTCATTTGATACCAGACTTGGCCACTTTTGGAAAAATCGATTTTGGGCCATTTTGAGCCCGGACCCAGGACCGGACCCCTGGCCAGGGCGCCACAGGAGTCCGGCCGGTACCTACTATAACCTATGTTGTAGTCCTCCCGCAGCCCACTCCCCCCACACCAAATGTGAAAGCTCTACCTGCAGCAGATCTTTCTACACATGAGGCTAAAGTTGGACGTGCCACACGGTCGGGGGCCACCTCCACCAGGGTGCCCCCAGCCCCATGCATAGGTCCTAGAGCAAAACTAATGGGCCATTTAGATTCACCATATAGGGATTCCTCTTCGAATACGAAACCTCAGCCCAACAGCTCTTATGTATAGGGCTGCCTTCTCTATAGGCCCAGACCCCCCTTTTACACGTTAACTATTGACCCCTAGCCAGGGCGCCACAGAGCACCGAGCAGCACCATCTCGCTTCCTACCGTAGTTTCCCTCGGGGTAATGCTATACAGCCCATATGAGTACCTGGCTTTGAGCCTAGCTCTCTGTGCGATCGACCAAAGATTTTCGGACTTAAGTTTTTTCCGGGGGGCCAAAATAGGGTCCCCCCTATGTACACACACCTATGGGGGTCCTAGAGCCTCCAAAACTGATTTCCCCTTAAATGGGGGCGATTCTATACAAAAAAGGACCAAAAGTTCCTAGGGGATCGAAGACCTCCGAGCCCTAGGGTGGGGAGAAAATAAAAATGAGGAGAGAAAACACGAGCTGGGAAAGGGACTATTTTTCATATCTCGAGATTGGCTGGACCGATTGGGCTGAAATTTTCACAGCATGTACCCCTGCCCACAGGCTCTTCACACAGCGAGTTTGAGCCCGATCGGTACACTCCTCCCTGAGATATTAAAAAACAATTTCCAAAAATTAGCATTTCCCCAAAATTTCTCTATTCTAGGTGCGCACTACCTGATGCAGAGAATGCAGAGATGTAAAATTATGAAATTTCCGCAACAAAAATTTGACCAGGCCTCGTCGGGCCCGTCGGCCTCTAAGACCCGGCTCGGGCAGGGCCTCCGCGGTTGACCCAGGCCAGGGTCCGTTGGCCCAGGCCGGCCTGCCGATCCAACAACAGGATTTGGTCGGGCCCGGCCGGTGCAGGACCGGCCCGGAGCTCGATTCAAGGCCCGCGCGCAACTCTGATGGCAACAGAACAAGAGTCCTCAGGCTTTGAATTCCAAAAGTAGTTTTAGCCAACTTAGCACTTAAGACTTAGACTTTGAACATACAAAAAGCAACTGAACAATTTTGTCCTCTCCAAACATTTTAACGAGCTTCGCATTTCGACAGATATTGAAATTCCCTGACCACCTTCCAAAAGATATCCTCAGTTAAGTTCAAAACGTTGCTATAATATCATCCTTCATACCTATGTACCAGAACAAAAAACCTCACCAGTTAGCTGACATTTCTCGTCGGCATCAAGAGATGGGAAAACATAAGAGCGCACATCATCGGCGTAAGGCAGCTGCACCATTACAAAAAACTGAAAACAAGAAAACATTCCTAAAATCACAGAATCGAGTGACATCATGGCCATGCATAGGCGGACAGCCAAGCCTACAACAAACTTTGTCGAGTTTTCATAAAATATTAAGCCAAAGGCAGCTGAATCGAATTTATGCATAACTACATGGATAAGTAGAGTAAAAACTAAATTATTATATTCGGGGTTTGTTCAAAATTTCACCTGTGCTTTTTAGTGTGTTTTAAGAAAGCGTTTTTCCTGAAATCCACTTTTTTGCAGTATTCGCAACAAGTTTTTCGCGGTTTCTATAGCATTTATAACTGTAACTTAACAGTTTTCGCTTGTAATACTGAAGAAAAAGACAACCTACAGTTTGCTTAAAAAGTCTTTATAAACGAAATTTCTATGTGTATAGTCAGCGTGAAACATTTTCGTCGAAGACTTCTTTTTGCGTTATAGCGGGTGTCTGGGAGGGACGGAACCCCCAGACGTTGAGAAATTTTTAAAAATTTTGGTCTGAGAATCTTCAAAACTTTTACTTTTCGACAGTAAATTTTAGTCCTGCAGCTTCCAGAATTTTGAAACGTGAACAATTTCGTTGAACATGCTTTTCATAATGGCAGCGTTGCTTAGAATAATGAAGGCTATAACGACAATAATATGTGCTCAACTATGAACAGACGAAAACAGACAGAAGTACAGTCCCAGTTAGAAGTTAAGGCATACTGGCCGAGACTTGCTCGCGACCTGGGGGCCAATTTCATAAAACTTGAAACTTGCAACTTGCATATGCAAGTTGCAAGTTGCATGTGCAAGTTACAAGTAAAGTGTTTCATAAACCCTCAAGTGGTACTTGCGTACTTGCACTTGAACCGCAAGTTGCAAGTCCGCAAGTTGCAAGTTGTCCGCTAACACTTGCGGTCAGAATCTGTTTCATAAAAATCGTCAACACATGCACTTGCAACTTGCACTTACGGTGCAAGTGGTTGAGTGATTTTTCACTGAACAAATGGAACAAAAATTGCTATAACTTTTCTTAATTTTAATATTTTTTGGAGAAATTTTAGGACAATGCTCTTTAGATTATTGTCGTAATACAGTGTGAATTTCAAACAATTTCTTTAATTTTTCAAATTTATATAAATTTTGAAATATTTTTTGTCAATTTTTCAAAGATCAGCTACTTGCAAACTTGCACTTGAACTTGCGTTTACAAGTTGTCAAGTCTTGCAACTTGCTTAGCTAATTTCCGCAAGTAGCAGGAAAAGTTTTATGAAACACGGACAACTTGAACTTGCAGTTCAAGTGCAAGTGCAAGTTCAAGTGCAAGTGCAAGTTGCAAGATTTTTATGAAATTGGCCCCAGCTCGCGTTTCTGCTATTTTGGTGTCTAGTTTTTGCTATCAGTTTTTCTGCGATAGTATTGTGCTTAAGCAGAGAGCTACGGCTGTATTGTGTAGATTGAAGGTTTTGATAGGATTGAGCAAAAACCTTTGCCTTAACTTTTTCTATAGCAAATAGCTAGTTGACTACACAAAAATTCGAGAATTTTTCGTAAAAAACTTTAAATTATGATAAAAATGAATAAAAATTTGCTTCTTCAGGTGAACATTTGAGTGTGCCTTTAGTGTGTTTTTTAAGTTTGGTGTACCCTTTTAAAAAGTATGAGCAAACACACTAAAACACAGAAAAGATCAGTGATTATATTAAAGGAACAGTGAGAATTCAATCAATTGTAATAGACACAGAACAGAAATCATAATATATACCTCATGAGTGGTTTTAATCACAGGAATAAGAGCCATAAGTTTAGGTGCTGAATTGGCGCGGAAGACATATCGCACAATAACTACTCTTTCCGTTTCAATCAGAGCATTAATCAAAGCAGATAGGGCTATAGCTGGTGCCTACAAATACCAGTTTGATTTAATAATCATTGGGTGATTCTTAAGGCATGGGATGGCCAGCCCTCACGGGGGGCTCATCAGCGACGAAAAATTGGGAGTGAAGAGTATTTAACGAATTTTAACGTTTACCGACAATATTTGAGGATAGTCAAAATAAAACTTTGGAACACTTCTACGGATTATCGACGGCACGGATGGTATAAAACAGCCAGAATACTTTCTGAAAATAGGTTACACACACTAGCGTAGATACGGGGGGGGGGGGGGGGGGGGCCGCCCCCCCCCGAAATGGTTTTGCCCCCCTGACAAAAATTGGCCAGAAGAAAAATTTTAAGCCCGCGCGAAGCGCGGGCTCTTAAATTTATTATAAACGCAAAGAAATTGCACAAAATGCCCCAAAATTAGTGCGTTTGTACTTCATTCAAAAATTTTCGCGCCCTCGGCGCGACTTAGTAATTAGCATACTATATATAATTTAACCTTTATATAAAGGGTACTAGGGACCGGGAGTGGCAGGTTTATACTAGTTTGCTTTACTTTACTTTGCTTTGACAGCTTTGTAGTTTTATTAGCTGCATTTTTGCAAACATGATTGCCTTAAATGGTGGATACTGGAAATGTGCTGCTTGGAATACATTGTTCATAATGGGAGCATGCAATCTGAGTTTTCGTACGAGTCTGTAGAAGTGGAAAATATATAGCAAATTAAACTACAAGATTTGGTTTGGCAATTGATAATATAAAATGCAAAGAATTCAATGTTTCAATAGCGTTTTAATGGCAAAATTGAAAATTTTCCTCAACTTCTGGGGGGCTCCGCCCCCCAGACCCCTCTTTTTGGGTTTTAGCATGCCACTTTCGGTTACAATAGATTTAAGCTTAGAATCTTATAAAAATTTTGTACGTAGTGTTCATACAATTGTTGAGCAAAAAATAAAAATTTTTACCCCCCCCCCCCCAGACTTCGGTCCAAACCGCCCCCCCCTGAAAATTTTTTGTATCTACGCCACTGGTTACACAAGATACATAATTACCGATTCAGGATCTCGTGGATCGGAAATCACAATCCAAGAGCAATCACCCACAATTAACTGTCTTTCAATCTAAAATTAAGATGGAATGGATTCTATTTAGAATTCTACTGGAAGAGGGAGGAAAGACCCGCGCAGGAAATGTAATCGGTAGCACATCTCCACTACCGTTGCCAAAAAATTCGGGTGGGAGGGAGCAAGCTAAATTATTTTGAAATTTCAGCAGCAACTGTATTTTTGTGGAGGCAGATTTCAAGAAAATGACGTATATAGTAATTTTTTATTTTTGTTTAAAATTAGCACTTGCACACACGAACATTTTCTGGAAATATTTACATGAGCTGCTACTACTACGCACCTGTGGTTTGTTACTGGGGGGGGGAGTGGGGGTGGGGGTTGGAGGGTGCCCCCCAACTCGACCCCTTTCCCCCCCCTCGTTCTCCTCCCCACCTTTTTGGCCTTCCCCCCACTCACCCTAAGGTGCCCAGAAAATGCCAAATTTTTAGGATTTTTGGTCAAAATTTTCGCCGGAAACACTTTTGGTCAAAAATTGTCTTTTTAAAAACTCCCCCCCACTAGTGGGGAACGCCCCCTTCCCCACTTATTTTTGCCTAGAAAAACCCCAGCGCATTAACAATTTTCTGTAACCTTCGACTTGGGAAGGGTTCCATCCCCGCCCTACTCCAGCTACACGTCTGCACACCGGCGTCTAGTCAAAGACAAGATAACTAGCATTAAGCGCACAAAATAACGATAAACAGGAGTTATGCATACATCAGCATGACGAGCAAAGCCAATAACGTTAAAACACTTCTCCGTCTGACATTTCAAGCTTTCCTGATCAATTTTATCGAATGGAACCAAAGTTGATCCATATTTATATGCTAAAAATAATCTTACAATAAACTTTTAAAGATCTTAGTCAGAATTGAATTTTATGGAAATTAAGCGTATTTAGAAAATTAAACGTGCTAGCTACCATTTCTTGACAACTTTGATAACAGCTTAAACTAAGATTAAGCTGAAATCCTAGTTTAGCTAGCTGTTGTCAGGGTTAATTTAGTAATTAAACTTAATTTTATTTACTGAACTAAACTAAAACAAAACCACACATATACATACATATATATATATATATATATATATATATATATATATATATATATACGTATATATATACCAAGCTTAAACTCTTGGATTCAGATCAACACAAAAAATTATGAATATAATAGTGACGTAGAATTTGTGCTAAACCTTTAATGATATCATCGACAGGTATGGGCGCCTGAGAGCTGCCTCCCATTAAATGAAATGTTTTCTCCATGATCAACTCAGCTCCTTCATCTTCGGCATAGCAACGTTTCCAGCTTTGTTTTGGACGATTTTCCTCAATCTGAATACAGTACTCTGTATAAAGCATTGTCTAGAATAACATGCTGGGTTTTCTGTGATGGGGAGCCCCACCTTTTTGGGCTCCCCCCCCCCACTCACCACAAGGATTCCCGGTCAAAACTTTCGGAATTTTTTGACACAAGATCGTCTATTTTGGTACTAAAACTTGATTTTTGAGCGCTTTTTAGCTTAGTTACAGAAATATACGTGGAATAAGCTATTCTACCGCATTTTAGGCATTTTATCCTCCACTTCTGGTCGCACCCCCCCCCCCGCTCCCGGTGGGGAGCTCCCCCTGATGTGGCCTGCAGAAAACAAAGATATGCTGTACAGTACGACGAAATGAACATTAACAGGCTGGTACAAACAGTATCACTATTTGAAATCACTAGCAGCACTGTTTTAACTGATTTTCTAACAAGGTTCTTATTGCATAACATTAGCTACGTACATATATTCAAAACTGTAGAAGTACTATCTTAAGTGTTACTATCCTCAGTTCGACACTGTGCAAGCTTTAGTCTCAGGCAATAAAATTACAGGAAAAATCTTTGGTGCCGCGGCTTTTCCCACGCAGGCAGTCAAGTCTTACAGGTGCGTTTGACAGGGAATCCTTCAGATTCGAACTTTTGACACCAGATTCAACGGGCAAAACAGGAGCAGGCGCTTGAGTGTTTCCCTGCCTTAAATGGACTCCTTTCTCCCCACCAAAGCTAGCTGTCTTATCATCAGCGTAACAACGTTTCCAGCTTTTCTTCGGTCGAGCTTCTTCTATCTGAACAGATTTATTATAACACGATAGAGGCGAACTAGCGCTTAGAGAAGAAAACGGCCCGAGAGAAAAGTACTATGAATATATTCATTTCAGCTACGCATTTTACAAAACAATACGTATACATCTGCGGAGTTCTATCCTTCGCCTACGTGTACGTATATACCGTCTCCGGTTACATGCTCCATAGCAGACATACCTAAACTACTTACGTACGTAATATAAAAAAATCATATACGCAGTGTTTCAAAAAATGATTAAATTTTGTTCGTTAATATTTTCCTTCGTACCTCTTTTCTGTCGCTAATGTTACAAATTAGGTACTGTTCTTTATTTGACCATTTTGCACTATGCAGTATACGTATATATATATAGCGCGGCGGGAAAAAACCCAAATTTTCGAATTTTGGCTGCAACTTTTTTATTAAGCGACAAATCGAAAATCTAACGATAATTACAATGAGGCCTTGCGAAGAGCTTCTGAGCCATAAAACGTCTCTCTAGCACTTACCGTTGGTGAGAAATTATCGACCAAACCGATGGGGAAAAACCCAATGCAGGAAAAAACCCAGCCGAATTTTTTGCTGCAAGTTCGCCAGAACGGTTTTGACTATACCATTCGAAAGAGCGGGTCATTTTTAGTAAACCTGAATCATAAAATACCAATATTTTTGCAAAAAATCATGTCAAATTGACTTTTCAAAATTTCGTTCGTATTTCGTACGTAAACATAGGCAAATTTTGGAAATTTTTGAAATTTGTTTAGTTTCTGCAGTTTAAGCATCCTATCACATAGAAAACGTGTTTTTACTGCATTTAAAGCCAAACCCGACCTATTTTAGCGAAAGATTTAGCGGTTTTTGGCGAAATTTGAAAATTTGGCTTGAAATGGCACCACCTCAGATTTTGGCCACCTGGACCTCACATAGAAGGTCGAACCTAGGTAAAATCGATACCAAGTTAATCAGGAGGCTCTACTGAGCTAAGAAATGCATGAATTTTTCCTTTGCTGCTAATGGTTAGAAAAAATCATTTTGAAATTTGGGTTTTTTTCCGCACATGGGTTTTTTACCGCCCAGTCTAGGTCACCCCCAGGTCGCATCACAGGTCCTAGAGCCAAATTGCATACACCATCGTGAAGTTCGAGACATATCCTCTGTGAAACTGTAATCCATTTTGGGCTAAGTCTTTCCAGTAGTTCAGGGTGACCCCCCAAAGTTGACCTTGCCTGACCCCCATGTTGGGACCAAAAATTCCAAAATTTTCAAAGCCCCAAAAAATTTGCTGAGAGGCAGCAGGAGCTACAATAATACACCCTCTAGGCTAGTTTTGGATGCTCTTTAAGATAGGCTATTAAAATCCGATCTAGCTCATATGGGTGACTCACACACACGATGGGTTTTCCCCGCATATCGGATTGGGTTTTTCCCGCCGCGCTATACATTTTTACGATGTTTGCACTGCGATCTAAGAATTTTAACTATGACTGCAGTACTGTACATTATCCAATCCGCATAATTCCGTAGAAAACACTATCGAAATCAACAATATGGTGTAAACTGAGATAATAAAATTCTGCAACAGAAAAAACTAAGTGAGCAAATCGTAAGTGACAACACTAAAAAACCAAATAAATCCCATCCCCAAACTAGTGCTAACTTTATTGAGAAAATATAAGAATTGGCTTGACTTCTGCAAAACGGCTGCACTGCTTCATTTTTCAGCAGGGGGCCAAGCCATTTCGGGGAGGGAATAACTGTAGATATAGTTCCACAGCTTACGTAATCTTGACGTAACTCGAACCAAGCCTTCCCCAAATGAAAAGATAGTTTGTTTAAGGTTAGATTATATATTTAATTCCTTAGAATTTAGTATATACTAAGCCCACAGATCTCGCAGCTTCGTGAGAAGAAAGGTTCAAAGAGAGGTACGCAGCTTTATATCACCAAAAATTAGGGATATCATCTACGTACATACGCATGTGTATATAATTGTTCATAGATTTAGATATTTGAAAACTAATTAATTACGAGCACATTTCTAATTAACAGACCTTAAATTATGATAAGATCTCACTACCCTCCACTGCTCATTACTCATAATCCAACAAACAAACACAGAAAGATAGAGAGCTTTGCGGAAATAAAATGTAAAACTTGATTAGATAAGTATGCAGACGCACGCAAGTTCCGCACTTGAACAATCAAGCACAAACAGTATTATAATGCCTACGTACGTACATTATATGCGTCAGTAGTCTTACATTACGGTACTAGGCCAACAACCTTTGATTATGAAAAACACCAGTCACCTAATGGACTACTGTACTGTATGCTATACCGCTTGCTTAGCATTAACAATGACCGAGCATCGCATACGTCAAACTGCACAGCCAGCAGCAAGCAGGTGCAAAATTGGAAATTGACAGAGCAAAGTTCTGCCAGCTAAAAGAAATTAGAAAATTTTCTGGGAATAGGACCTGAGGGCGACTGCTTAATCATTTCAACCTAGACTGGGATTATATAAAAAGTGGACAAGCTTTTGTCTTTCATTGAATAGTTGTCAGCTAGGCAGTTTTCTAGTCTAGCGAACACAGATAACTCTATTACATAATTCTTTACACTACCGGCCTACAAATTATCGCCCACTTTTCGCAATAAACACCTGCATATTTATTTACAATAAAAGGGCGTAGGCTAACTTCCTCTATCAGGATTGTTATTTATCACAATTCTATTTACAAAGTGTTCCCGAACTTCGCTACTCCTTTCCTTGCTTAAAGCCATGGGAAACTCAGGAATACTCTACACTACTACTGGAATCATCCTAATAATTTTCTTAACCATCACGACTGTCACAGGATATCCAAAGGGCCAGCCGATCACAATTGAGCACATCGGACAGGGACTGGCGAAAATTCGACACTGCTCTCTCAGCTGTTTCAATAATCCAGATCTCTACTTTTTCTACGCCGATCTGCCCATGGGCCAGGAGTTGCCAGACCACTGCTGTATCACATTTCATGTTATGCTGAGCGATGATGTACAACTTCCCAGTCAGTCGCAGCAACCACAACTGCTCAGTGCAACAGAAGAACAGCATCAGAACGAATAAGACTCTATTTGGCTTCATCCAGTTAAGAGTACAATACATGCAATCAGCATGAAAGTTGGAAAATAAACGATTTGTGACGATTTTACAATATTATAATAATAAATAATTGGAACACGGGTACGTACAGCTGTTTTTAGAATTAAAATTGTGTATGAACCGTTTAAGTCAGTATTTTAAAGAAGTACGTATATAATCTACGTAAAACAGCACCTGACTGAGTTTGCGTCGATAGATAAAATACACTCCCAGTTAGCCTGCGGTAATATTAAGACGACAGTTACAGCCTTCATACGTTTCTAAGTAGCCAACACTACACACAGATGGGCAGTCATACTCTATCAAAAATATAATCCAAAACCGAGCCGATTCTTGAATTTTGTGCCATATTTTAACTTTAGATTCGAGATTTTTGTACAACAACACCCTTATAACTGCCTCCTTGTTGATATGTACGTGGCCTCGTAGAAAAAGCTTAACACCTTGAGACCTGCATAATTTTCCAGCTATTAATTGCTAACTAATCAATCAAAAACATTATACAAGAACCAAAAATGCTCCTTCGTCGCATGTAAAATACATATGAGTACTCTCAGGCAGGTTGTACAAAGACGGAAACTAGCCTGTAAAATGCATATGAGTGGCGTTGAGGTTGTAAATTAAGGAAAACAAGTTGCAACGGCTTAACATATGAGCCTGTCCTACAACGAGGCTCATATTGGCGTATATATGTCATAATATAATTTGTCGAAATTTGACTTTCATATAAATAGCAAGTAAAGCTTTTCATTACAAAATTGTCCTTCACACATCTTGTCGCTAAGACATTATACTGTGCATACGCATTATACGGCATGCCACTCTGCGCTCTGACTCAGAGCCATGTGGGGAAAGCATTACGTATGTGAGAGTAGTGTGTCATAGTGTTCCGAGAATACAGTAGGTGTACTATAGTACTTCCGGAAATAGTAGGTGCCATGGTGTTTCGGGGAACATCAGCTTGCATATTATGTACAGTAAACTTGAGGTGTCGCAGTTCACTTTTCTGTCCATTTCTTTCAAGCCACAATGTTAACATGTTATGTCTATTCATTCGTTTTTTCTTTAATATGATGACCTGATGATCTTTAAGAAGGCTGCACTGTGACGCCAATATGAGCCTCGTTGTAGGACAGGCTCATATGTTAAGCCGTTGCAACTTGTTTTCCTTAATTTACAACCTCAACGCCACTCATATGCATTTTATAGGCTAGTTTCCGTCTTTGTACAACCTACATGAGAGTACTCATATGTACTTTACATGCGACGAAGGAGCATTTTTGGTTCTTGTATATATATACAAGAATAAAAATGCTCCGGTGGAGCATGAAAAATGCAATATGGGTGACATTCGGTGACATGTATTTTACATGCGACGAAGGAGCATTTTTGGTTCTTGTTTTCCATTCTTTTACATATGTATGCGCAAAAAAGAACCAACATAATATATTTCAGAACACCATGCGCAAGCAGACACTATTTTGACCACTTTTGGAAAATTTCATTTGTGACCCAAAATCGCCTACGTCCCCACCCCCCCACGACAGCACTCAACTGCCACTTTGAGCAAGCAATTCTATGACAAACGTTGCTCAGCTCTAAAGGTCTAGGGCTTTCATTTGGTACCAAATTTGACCACTTTTAAAAAATTTCATTTTTGACAGAAAATCGCCTAAGTCCCCACCCCACCCCACCACAGCACGCTACAGCCATTTAGAGCATGCAATTCTATGACAAAAGTTGTTCAGCTCACTTAGGGCTTTCATTTGGTATCAAATTTGACCACTTTTGAAAAATTTCATTTTTGACCGAAAATCGCCTAAGACCCCACCTCACCCCACCACAGCACTCTACAGCCACTTTGAGCATGCAATTCTATGACAAAAGTTGCTCACCTCACTTAGGGCATTCATTTGGTACCAAATTTGACCACTTTTGAAAAATTTCATTTTTGACCGAAAATCGCCTAAGTCCCCACCCCACCCCACCACAGCACTCTACAGCCAATTTGAGCATGCAAGTCTATGACAAAAGTTGTTCAGCTCACTTAGGGCTTTCATTTGGTACCAAATTTGACCACTTTTGAAAAATTTCATTTTTGACCGAAAATCGCCTAAGACCCCACCTCACCCCACCACAGCACTCTACAGCCACTTTGAGCATGCAATTCTATGACAAAAGTTGCTCACCTCACTTAGGGCATTCATTTGGTACCAAATTTGACCACTTTTGAAAAATTTCATTTTTGACCGAAAATCGCCTAAGTCCCCACCCCACCCCACCACAGCACGCTACAGCCATTAAGAGCATGCAATTCTATGACAAAAGTTGCTCAGCTCACTTAGGGCTTTCATTTGGTACCAAATTTTACCATTTTTGAAAAATTTCATTTTTGATCGAAAATCGCCTAAGACCCCACCTCACCCCACCACAGCACTCTACAGCCACTTTGAGCATGCAATTCTATGGCAAAAGTTGCTCAGCTCACTTAGGGCTTTCATTTGGTACCAAACTTGACCACTTTTGAAAAATTTCATTTTTGACCGAAAATCGCCTAAGTCCCCACCCCACCCCACCACAGCACGCTACAGCCACTTTGAGCATGCAATTCTATGACAAAAGTTGCTCACCTCACTTAGGGTTTTGATTTGGTGCCAAATTTGACCACTTTTGAAAAATTTCATTTTGGACCACCTAACCCCTTACCGACCTGACCCCTCAGACGGTCAAGTGGAGCCAGCCCAGCAAACTGGGTGCGTTGTACAGCAAAACGGACACCGGAAATGAGCTGGGCGCACCAAAACACCCCTATAGAGAAAGTTTTGAGAGGCCAAGTAGAGCCTAGTATGGACCTCCAGGAAACGGTTGCCGACATGACCCTCCAGACGGCAAAGTGGAACCAGCCCAGCAACTTGGGTCAGTCGGGCAGCAAAATTGATAGCGGGAATCAATTCTCCGTCCGCAAAAACCTTTGTATGCAAGATTTGAGGCTTCCAGGTCGCAAAATAAGCGAAAAAACTATGTTCAAAGTTGGACCCAAAATTCACCAACTTTGGCAGGCCAGTACCCAAAAATTACGCTCAGGGCCGGAAAATCATATAGCAATTGAACGACCCTGATATGTGTCCTATTCAGCCATATAGGCAGTATTGCCCCATATATAGCCGAGTCTGACTTATTACGGCGCCTTTGAAGCATACTTTTTGGCCATTTAGCGTTTTGGCCGACTTTGGCCCCCCGCCAAAAATTTTTTCCGGCCCTGGGAGGCATAAAAACTAGCCTATCGGCTTATTTTTGTTGCGTACTCCAAGAATATATATGGTTTTCATAGGCAAAAATTTTTCTATCTGTTGTTATTAAAGTTACAAAACCCCCTTACCAGACGTCAAAGCGGAGAACCGGAAAAAACATCACTCTCGTAAGCGATTTTTGGCGCAACTTTTTAACGGAAAGTGGTACGGGGATGAAACTTCGCACACATACTAAACTCGACACGTACAATTTTTTGCGCACATAATCTGCGCAGGATCTGCGCAGGAATCTGCGCAGCTTCTGCGCAGCCTTGTTTTACACGGTCATTCGACCATTTTCACTCATATTATAGGGGTCGCTACCGCGACCCCTATGAAAATGTAAATGAATTCAAATCTGAGATCAGTTGATTACGTTTTCGACCAAGTAAACCTCGAATTTGCAAAAGTTGTATTTTACAATTTGTATTTCAAACATAGCACAGCTGCAAATTCACCTTCTTGTAAGCAACCACTGGAATACTCATTTCATTTCCCAGTTTCAAGGTAAAATAGGTTGGTGCCGGACGCACACTACGCTTCTGAAAGTAGGCCAATGTTTCCAGGGCTTCTCTAAAAAGTGAAGTTCAGCATACAAAACCGTGGTCACTGAAAACTTGTGCTCACTCGAAGTGAATATACAAGCAAGCGTATTTGCGAAAAGCTCTAAATATTTTTAGTTCAAACGTATAAAACGTTTATACAGTCGTTTTAAGGTTATTACAGGGTTGAGTCTTTTTTTCAGATGGTACAAAGTCGTCCCAGGTGGTACAAAATTGTTCCTGGCTGGGACAGATGTGTACCAGCCTGGTACAAAGTTGTCCCAGGGGCAGGATTCTTAACAGGGGCTGGTACAGATGTGTACCAGCCGGTACATATGTGTACCAGCCTGGGACAAAGTCGTCCCAGGGGTAGGATTCTTAACAGGGGCTGGTACAGATGTGTACCAGCCGGTACAGATGTGTACCACCTGGGACAAAGTCGTACCACCGTATTAAGGGAGAGGTGGTACACTAATGTACCGTCTGGTACAATAGTGTTCCATGACCGTAGAATATGTTCCTGAGCACGTAGAAAGTCGTGGTATAGCTCAAATTGCAGCTAGCTGCGCGATCTTGCTTGTGGCGACAGGCAATTCAACAGAAACGGTGATTTGTATCGAATAGTCAAAAAACTTAATATGTCTGAAAGTACAAAAAATTTCAGACAACTTAGTAGGTGTTTTCCAAACTCTAACAACCCATACTTTCAGTCTGGTACGCATGTGTACCATGTGGGTGCCGTGACGTGTTAGGAATGTACTACGTCTAATGAAGTGAGTAAAGTTAAGATTAAGTTGAGCAACTAATCTCTTATGGCATGACTGGTGAAAGTGGGAGTAAAACGATTAGGATAAAGAGCGAAACTGGGCTTTGTAGATATACCATATCTTGTTCTCACAAGTTCCAAAAACCACATTTTCGAGTTGTCCGATGGCTAACATGGAAGCGTCGGGCGGTGGTGCCCATATTTGGGTAGCCATGACTCGTGAGAATGATGAACCACCGGATTTAGTCTACTTTGAAGGATACATGAAATTTTGTGGACGGACAATTCCCAAAAGTGTATCGAAACTATTGTTTCAAAGTCATGGTCTGAAATATGGGTATATGTCAAAGTCCTCTGAACGATAGTCTGAACCGTTTGCGGAGATTTGGGTATCGTTAGAAAGCTCTTGATGCGCTGATTTCAGAACTGCAAGCCATGACGTGATCCGTTCAGATGTGCGACCTGTGCGGCCCAAAAATGTCCTATTTTCAGCAAAGTCAAAACTTCCCAAAGTTGATTTTTCGAGTTGTCCATGGCATGCAAGGAACCACTGCGCGGTGGTACCCATATATGCGTACCTGGCATCCATAAGAATGCTAATCCACCGTACTTTGGCTAAGCCGAGGCATACAAGAAATTTTGAGGAAGGACATTTCCAAAAAGTGCATCGAGACTTTTAGTTCCAAATCTAGGTCTGAAATTTGAGTATATGTCAATGTCTTCTGAACGATTGTCTGAACCGTTTGCGGAGATCTGGGTATCGTTAGAAAACTCTTGATGCGCTGATTTCAGAACTGCAAGCCATTACGTGATACGTTCAGATGTGCGACCTGTGCGGCCCAAAAATGACCTATTTACAGAAAAGACAAAACTTCCCAAAGTTGATTTTTCGAGTTGTCTGGTACCTACTATAGACTTACCGAGCAGCCGTTTTCTATATTTGCGTACCCAGGACCCGAGAAAATGCTAATCCACCGGCCTTCCGTTAAAACACTGCATACAAAAAATTTTGAGGAGGGACATTTTCAAAAAGTGCATCGAGACTTTTGGTTCAGAATTTTGGTCTGAAAGTTGGGTGTATGTCAAAGTCCTCTGAACGATAGTCTGAACCGTTTGCGGAGATCTGGGTATCGTTAGAAAACTCTTGATGCGCTGATTTCAGAACTGCAAGCCATTACGTGATACGTTCAGATGTGCGACCTGTGCGGCCCAAAAATGTCCTATTTTCAGCAAAGTCAAAACTTCCCAAAGTTGATTTTTCGAGTTGTCCGATGGCTAACAAGGAACCACTGCGCTGTGGTACCTATATGTGCGTACCTGGGACCCATAAGAATGCTAATCCACCGGCCTTCCGTTGAAACACTGCATACAAAAAATTTTGTGGACGGACATTGTCAAAAAGTGCATCGAGACTTTTGGTTCAGAATCTTGGTCTGAAAGTTGGGTGTATGTCAAAGTCCTCTGAACGATAGTCTGAACCGTTTGCGGAGATCTGGACATTATTAGAAAGCTCTCGCTGCGCTGATTTCAAAACTGTAAGCCTAAGCCTGATTGGTTGAGATTTGCGACCTGTGAGACCAAAAATGTCCAAATTTCAGCAACATTGGAACCTCCAAAACTCGAGTTTTTGAGTTGTCTGGTAGCTACTATAGACTTACTGTGCAGTCGTTTTCATATTTGCGTACCCAGGACCCGAGAAAATGCTAATCCACCGGCCTTCCGTTAAAACACTGCAAACAAAAAATTTTGAGGAGGGACATTTTCAAAAAGTGCATCGAGACTTTTGGTTCAGAATCTTGGTCTGAAATTTGGGTGAAAGTGAAAATCTCCTGAACGATAGGCTGAATCGTTTGTGGACATCTGGACATTATTGGAAAGCTCTTGCTGTGCTGATTTCAAAACCGGAAGCCAAAGTCTGATTGGTTGATATTTACGATCTGTGTGTCCAAAAATGTCCGAAATTCAGCAAAAGCAGAACTTCCAAAAGTCGAATTTTCAAGTTGTCTGATAGCTAACTTGGATTCACTTGACGGGGGTGTCCATATATCCGTACCCAGGACCCATGAGAACACTAATCAGCCGGACTTCTTTTAAAACATTGCATACAAAAAAGTTTGAGGAGGGACATAGTAAAAAAGTGAATCGAGACTCTGTTTTAAGTTTCTCCTTCTTAATTGTCGTCTGACTTTCGATAGAAACTTTTATTGGGAACATATGTGTACCAAGTACGTCAGGAGTCCGTCTGAATTGGGTTAAAATCTTGAAAGTGGTACACAATTGTACCAAAGATGAGACTCTATCAAGAGTCAGACGAATCCCAAGATTGACCTGGTACATATTTGTACCAAGTCATTTCAGAAATCCGTCTGAAACGTGTTCGAATATTGCAATTGGTACACAATTGTACCAGTCTTAAGATTCGAACAACAGTCAGACGAATCACAAGATTGACCTGGTACATATGTGTACCATGTCATTTTAGAAATCCGTCTGAATCGTGTAAGAATCTTGCAACCGGTACACATTTGTACCAAAACTAAGACCACAAACAAGAGTCAGACGAAATCTTCGTTTGAGGGAGTACATAATGTGCCCCAAGGTCCTTGCTTCGACTTCGTTTGAAGCGGTACACATATGTGCACCAAGACAACTGCTTTCACTAAGCCTAACCCCAAGCCTAAGCCTAACGACCTCAGGAGGCAACAATCCAGAGACGACATAATACGACACGCATGTGCTACTAGGGGGATGCTAGGAGATCGGGGAATGTTACTTCGGGCTCCACGCGATGAAAGGAAGCAGTTTTTGCAGGTTTAAAAATTTTAAAACCGGTGTCTCGTGAAAACGGTATATATTTCGCGAGTTACTAGAAGGTGGTGAAAAGCTGAAGTTGCCGCTTCAACTAGGGAAAAGGTCCAACTAGTTCACCTGAATTTTATGGCGTCAGCCGTTTGGCGGCATTAACTTGTTGCAATAACATTTAAGTTGATGTGCACATATATAGAAAGCAATTGCCGGAACAAAGCTAGGGCCTGCCTGCGATCTGCCAGATACATAACTTGTTGAAATTACAGGTGCCAGCCGTTTATTCGTCTGACTGACGTTAGAGCCCTGGGCTTGGTACCTAGTTGTACCAGCCAGATACAGTATCTTAGGCTTCGGCTTTTACAGAACTTGTTGAAATTACAACAGTCAGCGGTTGATTCGTCAGACTGATGTTAGAGCCCTCGGCTTGGTACCTAGTTGTACCAGCCAGATACTGGATCTTAGGCTTCGGCTTACAGAACTTGTTGAAATTATATACATGAGTCAGACGGTTGATTCGTCTGACTCTTGTTAGAGTACGTAGCTTGGGACGTATGTGTACCACAGAAATAACTGAATAATGAGACTCGAACAACATTCAGACGTCTGAAATTCTGAATTTTCAGACACTCAGACGGTGCGAAACTGGTCTGAAAAATTTTTTCAGACGTGTTTTTCGGAGGCCTCTAGAGGTCGATGGTGTGAACCAATTTTGTCAGTTTTGGGTGCGCTGGAAAGACCAGATTGAGCTCGTTAGAATGAGCTATTACATGTCCCAAATGGTTCAGACATGCGTCCACAGCGGCCGTCTGAAAGTCGTCTGAATCGTCTGAAAATCGGCATTTTAACACTGTCTGAAAGTGCCTCCGTGTAATAGTCCATCAAAACTGAAACAGAGCATAGCTTTACGACCAGTTACTAATAACGGACCAGTTAAAGGTGCTGGTATCCTTCTGCGCAGTGCTTTTGTGGTGAATTTTTGAAACGGTATAACTTTCGTAATTTTGGGAGTTGGAAAGAGCTTTATATATCTTTTAAAGCTTATTATTTGAACATTCAAATGGGCTTACGAGATTGACAAAATTAGCAAAAAATGGCAGAAATTTTCTGACATGCCGACATCTAACAAGATGAATATTTTGAAACCAAACATTTTGAACATAGATTTCTCAAAACTGAAGAATCGACCAAAAGTTCTTTTTGTGCCACTATATGAAGGACATATGGGCCGAGGGACGTTTTCCTGGACTTGGCTCAGCAGGTCTTAACGCTCGAGCAAATCGGCCATATGTACGGTAACACGAAAGTTCACAACTTCGCATTGAGTTTTCTTGCTACTGGATACGTTTTAGCCCAAACCAAGAAAAACGTCGCTTCGCAGAAGTACGAATTTCAGTTCTGCCAAAAGATCTCCGGAATCCGTCTAGTAGTATTTGAGAAATCGATGTTCGAAACAAGATATTCGCAGTTTTGCCAAAATGGTTTTTCGGCCAAATCTCTAGCTCAAAGCAATAAATTCCGGCTAATAGGCATTCGTAAAATGGGCATTTGGACGTGCATCGATTGAGTATAAATAAGCTAAGTTTGTCCTTAACATGTGGCAGTAATTTTGAAAAAACTGATTTCCTCGAAAATGGCCATTTTATGACCCTAAAAACAGTTTTTTGCTTATACTGACTTAACAACTGGAGATATCTCAAAGGTTGTAAAAGCAAAAATGTTCATTTTCGTGACCTTTTTGCAGCCATAACAACAAATCCCGTGTCTTGTCTACCTACTGGGAGCCTAAGGCCAAAAACCAAAACTTTCTTATCTTTTGGCCGGAAATTTCCAGCACCTCCCTTCCAGCACGGAAATAGGTTATTTCGTAAGTATTAGCCATTTACGTAAAGGATTAAAGCCGTATGAGCCAAAAATACCCGAAAGGAAAGCAGCACCTTAAACAACTGCGTAATAACACCGTGTGACGAAGTCCGAAATTTACTACTATTCTGGGCTTTTTCTATGCGAAAAGAGTGGGGATGGGGAAGTGGCGGCTGAACCCAAGAAGTGGGGTGGGAATAAAATGCCCTAAAGATGCGGTAAAATAGCCTGTTTTCTACATATGCTATAATAAAGCTAAAAAGTGCTCAACATTATGCTTTAGTACCAAGATAGACGATTTTAGAAAAAGAATCCGGTGAAGCAGTAAATTGCTTGGAAAGTTTGATCAAAACCCCTTAAAATTTGGCCTTTTTGGGCACCTTGTAGTGATTGGAAGGAAAATCAGGATCAAGTAAACAATCTCTCCCCCCCAGCCTCAATTTACTTGATGCTAACTTTCTCAAAACTTAACCAATTTAGCTCAAATTTTGTGTGGGTGCATCCCAACATATATTTGCTTGATTGGTAATGGAATTTTAAAATTTTAAATTTGTAACATTTGGGGACCAAGGGGAACCAAAAAAATTTTTGTCTACGATTTTGCTGAAAAGTTGAATATGCGGGTTTCCAGGGTCGCAGAACACGAATCTGAAGACCGTTTTTCGATTCAGCCGTTCGTTAGTTCAGTGTAAGCCAGGGTTTTTTCAAAATTCCACCTCTGCTTTTTTGTGTTTTTTAAGAAACTATATGTGTTTTTTAAAAAATGTGTGTTTTTCCTGAAATTCGCTTTTCGCAGTATTAACACGTTTTAAACGGTTTATTTAGCATTTTAACAGCATTTATAACTATATTTAGCATTTTTAGCTTGTTACAGAATAAATACAAAACATAAATTGCTTGCTTAAGTCTTTATAAACGATATTTCAATGTTCTGAACGTTAAATATTTGCGGTGAAGACGTCTTTTTGCGCTACAATGGCGGGGGGGCGGAGCCCACCAGACGTTGAAAATTTTTTTGAAAATTGAACTTTTTGGTCTGAAATTCTTCAAAAACTTTCGACAGTATATTTTATTCCCGTTATTTCTTGAATTTGGAAACATAATTTCGTAGAATTATAGGGGGGCGCGATAGCGCTCCCCCTATAATATGGGTGTAAAAGGCTCAGCGCGGCCCTTAGAGACCCGTTCGAGCACCGTGCCAGCTAAATACTCAACCAAAATAGACAAATTTGGTATCGTTGGAATCAGCACGACGAGTACAACAAGTATCAAAAAAGTTTTGGTCAAAATTTTCAACTTTGAAAATTTTCGCTTCCGGACAAGTTAGGTCCGTTTGTTTTTTTTCCGTGTAAGTCACGCTTGGGGAAGCCGCTTTAGTCGAACTCAAAAACTGAACGATCTGGGCATTTTGAGCCGGTGAAGTTTGGTTTTTCTGAGAGTAGTATTTGTGTTAACGTACCTTTTGGACAATTTTCCGCTGCCCGGCCCGGCCGGCCACCTGTGCGGCCGGCCAAAGGTGGCCTGACCGCTAAGATGGCCAAAAAAGGCCAATTTTGTGTCACGGCTACAGGGCCCAGGGAACAAGCTAGAGAGACGCGGCTTGTTGCATAAGAAACTTTGGGATAGGTAGCGAGTCATAACCGAGGCGATTTTCGATATCTGGCCGGGATCGTTCAGGCGGCCGGCCCAAAGTTGGTCCGGCCAAATGGCCATTTTGGAAAAATTTCTAAGTCCCAACTCCGCAGAAAATAGTCAAAAATAGGCCTAAATATGCTGTTTTGGGCCATATAGTGGGACGCATATAAGGGTTATCGGCGTCGCTGAACACGATGAGCATAGTCAGCAGCGCTGTGCGGTGCTGCTATCTTGCTGTACTGTTATGCAGCAACCATAGCACGCTGTCTGTAGACTTACTGTAAACGGTTAAACATATTAAACTTGGTGATAATTGTGTCTGTAGTAAGGGGGGACTGTAGCTATGTTAGTTGGTGCACTCTCTAGCTTCCACCGTGCTGTATGTGCTGTCCTAAAACACAGCACCGTCGATAACAAGTAATTCATTTGTCACTGGCATTTGGAATTCGGCATACACATAGTTTAGGACATGACAAACTATTATAGATAGGTTTCGTATACGTACCTATTACGATGTTACTATATGGTTGCGCTGTAGTAGAGTGCTGCAGAAGTACAGCACGGCCTATAACTAGCTACAGAAAAGTTGCAATCGTCTGAAATTCTGCAGGCACGTGCAGAATAGCATTGGAAATCATGCAGTATAAGCCTCCTTTTTTGGCAGTGACGTTTGCGTCTAGTTGCCCTGCAGTAGAGTGCTGCTGAAGTACAGCACGGCCTATAACTAGCTACAGAAAAGTTGCAATCGTCTGAAATTCTGCAGGCACGTGCAGAATAGCCTTAGAAATCATGCCGTACAAGTCTCCTTTTTGGCACTGACGTTTGCATCTGGTTGCGCTGCAGTAGAGTGCTGCTGAAGTACAGCATGGCTTATAACAAACTACAGATAACTTTCTGCAACTTTCTAAAATATTCTTATTTGTAGTGGATGAGGGTTTTCTGCCAAAATCTTTGTACTTTGTAATTGGTACTTTTCAAGCTTCTTTGTTCTATGGCTTGGTTGACTGTTACGTAATCATTGGGGGGAATTTTTAAAGTTTCTTTCATAAAGCTTTAACATTCTTGCTTAAGTTTTACTGAGAACCTTAAAAATGAAATAGGACAAGAATAAAAATGCTCCGATGGAGCATGAAAAATGCAATATGGGTGACACTGGGTTTTAAGCAGACAGAGGACTAGGTTTTAAAACGTTAATATGGGAGGGGCAGGTTGTAAATGCCAGGAGGACTAGGTTAAAAGCGCACTAATATGGACCAGCTTCGCTGAACAACCCATATTCGCGGGTACGCATGCTCCACTCCGCATTTGACCTTTATAGTCTTAAGTTCTAAATTCGTCAGCTTTCCAGGCGAGCTTGCTGATTTTGAAATATTATGCTTTATATACTTCAAGCGTTTTATAGTGAGTTACCAGAGCGGAATTTGTGACACCAATTTTTACTGCATATATATATTGTATTAAGTGTTGGATTAACGTCGTGCCGACAAATTGTTAAACTGTTATTGAAGGATTGCCGCCAGCATTTTTGTCTGGACAATTTCCGCGAATATGGGTTGTTCAGCGAAGCTGGTCCATATTAGTGCGCTTTTAACCTAGTCCTCCTGGCATTTACAACCTGCCCCTTTCATATTAACGTTTTAAAACCTAGTCCTCTGTCTGCTTAAAACCCAGTGTCACCCATATTGCATTTTTCATGCTCCATCGGAGCACTTTTATTCTTGTAATATGCCTATACAGTCCCAAATGGCAGCGTTGCTTAGAATAATGAAGGCTACACTAACACTATTGCCCGTACGGAACGGAAGTAAAAACAGGAATACAGATATTTGCGCCGAAGGTGCAAAATTTTTTGGAAAAACTTAAAAATTATGCTTAAAATCTGTAAAAATTTGCTCCTTCAGGTGAAAATTTGAGTGTGCTTTTTAGTGTGTTTTTTTAAATTTTGTGTTTTTCTAAAAAAGTGTGCGAAAACACAATAAAAAACACAAAAAACAGTGGTGTAAGCTAAAGTGGCAAGCTTAAGATGTAAGCTATAAGCTTATACTGAAGCTAACGAAAAGCTGAATCGAAAAACAGACTTCAGCTTCGTGTTCTACGACAAAGAAAATCCCTATATACAACTTTTCAGCAAACTCGGAGACAAAAAATTTGTTGGTTCCCCTTGGTCCCCGCTTAAAAAACTTAAAAACTTAAAATTTTTAAAATTTTAAAATTTTGTTACCAATCAAATCAAACATGTGTTGGAATGCACCCACATAAAGTTTTAACCAATTGGGTCAAGTTTTGAGTGAGATAAAGCGTTGGGGGGGAGAGATAGTTTACTTGTGAATTGTGGGGGGAATTGTTTATGTACTTGATCCGAAACCCAAATAGAGAGAGAACAGGGTCGAGTGATTCTCCCCGAGATTGTGAGGCAGTTACTACGTATGCAAGCTGGAGGTTTGCTATTTAACAAATGTTTCCACACAAAAACGGCTCAGGGCCCTTTTAATTGCTCCAATTGCTGCCCTCTAGCTGAAGGGTTCTTTACAAAATTCAGAAAAATAGTCAAGATACAGATTGCCCATACATGTTAACTGTTTTCTTTATAACGAATAGGGAATTCATAATAGATAATTTAGGGAATTCATAATAGATAATTATTACAAGTAACAAAAATGCTCCGCACTAAAGAGGATAATATGTGTGTGTTGGCTGTATCGTATATATGTCCTTTAAATATCTTTTAAATAATAAATAAATATAAATAGGTATATCCTTTAAATTCCGGTTGAAGAAGCAAAGACAAAAGTTTCATAGGCACGTGACGTTATTTGGCACGGCAAATGTTGGTGGATGGTTCCATGTCAAAAGTTGCTCAGCTCACTTAGGGCTTTCATTTGATACCAAATTTGACCACTTTTGAAAATTTTTATTTTTGACCCAAAATCGCCTAAGCCCCCACCCCACCCCGTCCCACCACAGCACTCTACAGCCACTTTGGGTACGCAGGTCTATGACAAAAGATGCTCAGCTCACTTAGGGTTTTCATTTGAAACCAAATTTGAAAACTTTTGAAAAAATTTTATTTTTGACCACTTGACCCCCCACCAGACTGACCCTTCAAACGGCAAACTGGACCCAGCACAGCAAAATAAGTACGTCGGACGGCAAAACAGATACTGGGAATGAGCTGGGGGCACCAGATAACCCCTATAGACAAAGTTTTGAGAGGCCAGGTAAAGCCTACTATGGACCTCCAGGAAGCGGTTCCCGACATGACCCTCCAGACGGCAAAGTAGAACCAGCCCAACAAATTAGTTACGTCGGCCGGCAAAACGGATACCGAGAATGAGCTGGGCGCACCAGAGAACCCCTATAGACAAAGTTTTGAGAGGCCAGGTAGAGCCTACTATGAACCTCCAGGTTGCGGTTTCCGACTTGACCCTCCCGACGGCAAAGTGTAACCAGCCCAGCAAGATGGGTGGGTCTGACGGTAAAACTGACCACGGGAATCGATTCTTCGTGCCAGAAAACCTTTGTATGGAAGATTTGAGCTTTCAAAGTTGGATAGATAGCGAGAAATTTCGATTTTTCATTTTTCGAATTTTCGTCATTTTGACGGGACACTTTGATAGGAGAAACCGGAGAAAAAAACATCGCCGCCATAACCGGTCCGGGGCGCAACTTTTTAACGGTAAGTGATACGGGGCTGAAACTTCACTGATTTACTAAACTGGATGTGCTCTACAATTTGCGCATGGAATCTACGCAGGATTTTGCGCAGCTTCTGCGCAGCTTATTTTACACTGTCTCCAGCCACTTTTCACACATATTATAGGGGTCGCGGCAGCGAAATATGAAATAGATGTACCCACTTGCCAAAAAATTACACCTCAGTCTGCAAAAATCTGAAAAGTTGTCCTGCTATAATAGGGTACATAGATTAGAAAACTGAAATTCATTTCAGAGTATACATTTAAAGTTGTCCTCCAAAGTCTTAATAAAATGAAAGCAATGAACAGATATTACGGCCTTATTGGGTGAACTTTTCTTGTTCTCTAAACCGACAGAAAACAGGAATTCCAACGAAATACAATTTCAGATCCTAATTTACGTGATAACGGCAAACGTAAATCAGTATGTGCACGTGTGTGTATCAGGAAAAACTGGCCGGATCCCTTGCAAAATACAAAACCTCGCAATGAGGGTGTGAAACAACCAAAAAATGACCAGCTGAAAAATTTACGCAAACTTCTAAAACCTACTAGATATGAATGCCTACGTATATTATATATA
>JASAND010014225.1:0-17413 GCA_030248195.1 Trissonchulus latispiculum
ATGCTCTATTGGTTAACGTTATTGGTTATTGGTCTTGGGCAAAGGGACTTGGCCACTTACTTTGTGTCTGCAAGATGGCAATTTTGAGAAAATAGTTTTCAATAATAGCATTTATGACAATTACAACAATTTATACACAAAACAGTAATCATGTGCTGCCATAGTAAATCCAGTACGCAATGTTGGATATGACAAACAGTATTGGGTAGATGAACACGTAAGCAGTGTCAATTTTTAAGGCCAAATTTTTGTAGGTTTTGTCGGATAGGGTTTTGGAGGTTTTCCGTTTCGGTTTCACCACCGGTTTTCGGGGAGGGGGCGGGGACCACCGGACTAGAAGGGTTTCTTCCGGATTTCCACCGGAAGAAATTCCGCCAAGTCCGTTACTGAATTCTTCCATGGAAATTTTCGTGCCACTCGACTGCGCTGAGACCCGTGACGTTCGACACCGGCAAACTTTGTCGATATCTGAAACAGGAAAACTAAAATGAGAAATTGCAGTTTTCAAAGTTTTATATTCGAGAATCTTGAAATATTACACAGCTAATCTTGACTGTTATGTTAAATATCAGCAACCCTGAAAGGCTGAAATCGGCGTAATAAACTATAGCCTCGCTGTCCGGGGAAGTGGCGCAAGTGGTAGAGCGTTAATGAATGAATGCTTGTAGCTAGACGAGACGTGTTTAAATTATCAAATATCATATTTAATCCAAAGCTCGGTGGTTCGATCCCCGTCCTGGACACTTTTCTTCACATCTTTCAGATCCTGATGTCAACCTTTCACAGTTACGTTCTAGAATCTTTCTATAGGAAGTTAACAGAACTTTGCTATGTATGTTTCTGTGGTTTAACTTATAAATTTGCTTCCAAATTTCCTTGGAAACGTAACTAAAATAGACGATTTTTCCTCGAAAAATTGCCCCTTTTCCCCAAAAGCTTCCTCAAAGTATGTAGTTTTCCAAAGAAACAGTAGATGTTTTACGTACTGTTATGCGATATGGGCTGCGGGGTGGTGCTGATCTGAGTTTGTTGTGGGGGAGGGGGGTAGGACTGAAGTATGCTGGAGTGTTCCAATGGAAAGGTGGGGCCCTTGATTCGATTGCATAACCAGGTCACGACGGTGTCTTCGATGCAGCTGAGCAATAGGAACCCTGAAACAAGAATAAGGCTACGAATGAACAACTAACTAACTGAAACTGAAAACAGCTTGACTCACCGTTCACACTACATGCCTGCAAGCATCGAAACGTAAAATCAGCAAATTACTCTGCACCTGTTCTACAGAGAACTGCTTTGCAAAAAAATGCCATTTTGCCGCCCTGCTTAAGCCCGGTTCATACTTCGTGTGCTTTGTACGTTGTGCTTTTGTGCTTTGTGCTTTCCGGTTTATACTTTTTGGAAAAGCACAGTGCTTTGTGCTTTGTGCTTTTCTAATTCATACCTCAAAAATGTGCTTTGTGCTTTTGTGCTTTGTGCTTTGTGCTTTCCGGTTTATACTTTTTGGAAAAGCACAGTGCTTTGTGCTTTTCTAATTCATACCTCAAAAATGTGCTTTGTGCTTTTGTGCTTTCGGATGTGCTTTCGAATGTTGAGCCGAGTTCAACATTTTGAGTTGTGCTTTTGTGCTTAGCCAATCAAATTGCAGTATTTTTAGCATTATCCAATAGAAAAGAGAAGGCGGCGAATCAGAAGAGATTGAATATGGTATCAAAGAAGACATATTGAAATAAATAAATGATGGAAAAATAATGAAAATTATAGCAAAATTAAAAGTATATACTGTATATATGCCAAGATTGTAGACATTTAATTTTAATCCACTACATGATTTTGTATGTTATCCTAACTTTGGTAATTTTTATAATTACTTTAGCTTTATTGGTTAACAAATATTTTTAAAATATTTTCTGCTGTTCCTTTGGAAAATATGCTGTTTTGAAGTTGACACTACTGCCAACCTTATATTTATGTTTTTAAAGTTTTCGAAACCTAGTTTTCTATTTCATTTGTGGCTGCATATACATAGTTTCTATGTTTCCATATGTCAGGTGACTAAATCTTGACTTGTGCTTTACTGTCCCCACGAGAAGTATGAATGCGTCCCTGTGAGCACAAAGCACAAAGCACAAAGGACAAAGGACAAAAGCACAAAGGACAAAGGACAAAAAGTATGAACCGGGCTTTAGTGCTTACCAAGAACCAGAAGCAGCCAAACGTCCAACGCTTTGACGTAGCCAACTTTGGGTATCTGCCGGTGGATGTTGGAGTAGAGGAGCATCAGAGCCAGCAGGAGGGAGGCTCGGAGCTGGAGTCGGGAGGTCCGGGTTTCCAGACCCATGGTGTTGTAGAGCCATGATATGAAGAGAATTAGATAGGACGGGGTATAGGCGTGGAGAAGGTACCAACCGTTCAGCCGTTTGAATTTCAGCATCACATACAGGACATGGGAGGGTACGCCGTCGTCGGTCTAAAATAGAGTAAAAATAAAAAAAAGAGTGAAAGGGGTGATTACGTAGCCCCATTCTTTGGGTTTGAGATTACCTAAATGGATTTGATTAAAATTCGTTCTTGCAAATTCACTGAAATTAGTTCAATTAAAATTTGAATAGCTGATAACAATTGTGAGTGAAAATAAACAAGAAAAAGTGAAAGTAGTGGCTACGTTTGAGTAGCCCTTCTTTCGGTTTGAGATTACCTAAATGGATCGGATTAAAAGTCATCCTTGCAAATTTATATATTTAGTTAAATTAAAATTGAACAGCTGACTAGAGATGAGCACGGGCCGGATTTTTTCGGCCCGGTCCGGCCCGGCCCGCTCCATACTTTGCTCGGCATGGCCCGGCCCGGCCCGCTGGCATAATTTTTCGGCCCGGCCCGGCCCGGCCCGTTCCAAAATTCGGCTCGGCCCGGCCCGCCAAAAGAAAAATTCCAAAATTTTACTAACAATATTATTTCAAAGGCTTCAATGCAAGATGGAGAGGCTAAATTATGTTACGAAATGTTAAATTTTGCCATAAAATAACAAGAATCAGTAAATGTGTAGCTAATTTTAGTGATTTTATAACAGTTTCTAGAGTTGATCCGGCCCGTTTCGCCCCGCTCCGGCCCGCAGCTAAAAAATTTCTCGGCCCGGCCCGGCCCGCTAGCCAATGAAGGTCGGCCCGGCCCGGCCCGCGGGCCGGGTCGGGCCGGGCCGGGCCGACGGGCCAAAATGCTCATCTCTACAGCTGACAACAACTGAAAATCTAGTTGTGCTGATTTTTCATCCGTTTCATGCGACAGTTTAAAGGATTCTATAATAAAATGGTTCACAGTTCTGATTTTGAGGTTCAACTAACATTGTTAATAAACAGGGCCGCGTTGCAACTCCTAAGTACCCTCCTAGGAGGCTACTTAGGAGGATGTCTGGGAGCTGTCTGGGAGGGAGTTAGGAGACCTCCTAAACCCGTTTCAAAAGATTTCTCCTAAGTTCAGCTGGCGCTGCTCCTAAACTCAGGCAACTTAGGAGAAAAGTTAGGAGTGGTGGATAGCATTCCTAGCTTAGTAGAATCTTTTGCAACCCGATTCTCCTGAGCACAGCTGAACTTAGGAGCGCTCCTAGGCTTAGGAGAATCTTTTGCAACGCGGCCCAGGTTTTCTTAGGCCATTAGAATTATGAACGAGTTCGGTCAAGGCCGATTCTACGACCGGAAATCGGAATGTTAACGAAAAAATGGAAAAACGGTGAGTCGACCCTCAGTAAGCTACAAAGTCCGTCGGTTGAGATGTCTCAATTTCAATGAATTGGATTTTCGATTCACATGGGAATCTATAATATCTTTTCAATTTTGATCAACCGATCGAAACCGGCACTTACTGCCTCTCGTTTAGTGGTCGTATTGGCTATCAGGGTATGCTGGGCGGTCCTAGGGATACTGGGGAACAGATTTGAGACAATGGTTCCTTGCTTTATCCAGTCCAAAGGCACATGATTCGCATCTTCCTCGGCTACTTTCATGGCGATGAAGCAGCGAGCTTCGTCCATCGGGAATTTCCTGAAATAGGAGAAAAATTGGTAGGTATCAACAGAAATTTCAGAGAAAAATGGTTATCAGCAGAATGCTTAGACTTAATGTTCATATTTTATTACAAAATAGATTAAAAAATAGGAACATGAATAACAGTAAATTAGAGTTTCTTGGTATAACGTTTTGGGGAGTTAATGGCGAAGAATAAACCTCTAGCCAACCTTGTATGCAAAATCGAAAACAAAAACTTTTCAATTCCCCTTTAGTCCCCCCTTGCGAATTCGCGAAATCGAAAACTTGCAATATTTGAACGCAGTATGGTTGCAAACCTATCCATACATAGGTACCAAATGTTTTAGCTGGATCAGCCAAGTTTGAAAAATTTTAGCACTGGGAGGGTATCTTGGAAAGACCCGACAAAGTTAATTAGTAGTCATAAGCAAACGCAGTCCACGGAACGAAAATTGACCGAAAAGTAATTGTAATTGTAGGTTGCCAATTTTTGAAAATTTCTAAAAAAAGAGTTTCGGAGTCGAAATTTCAATCTAAACTGCTAAGAAAATAAATTAAAAGCTAATCCAGAGCGGAGATCGAACCTTCCGGTTTCAAGGCTGCAGCTAGCGTTCAGCCGCTCCAAACAGACTGATTTTAGCTTTTCTAAAGAAAACTTTGCGCTTCAGATAAACTTCAAAATGTTGAAACTTAGTGCAAATAGTCTCACTCTTTAGAGTAGCTGAGTGGTAGCGTAGATCTGAAACTCAGCGGTTCGATCCGCCCCCTGGACACTTTTCTTCACATCTTTCAATCCTGATTTCAACCTTTCACAACCTTTTATGTCAACACATTTAGACGTACTCCAGTTTCATGTGACAGGGCACAACCAGGGTGTACTTGACGGAAAGTTCCACTTCTCCGTTGATGGTAAACTTGAACTCCTGCTTCGGGTAGGGCAGATTTGCCACCGTGGCAGAATCGGCGGAAAGAAAGTCTAGAATGGGGGACCAGAGCTTCTCGAAATATTTACTGGCAATAAATTTGAAGCTCCGAGTACAGGGTTTTCTTCCGTTGGCTTCCAACGCTTCAACTAGCCTGAAACAAGACTAAAACATTACTAAAACAGCAGAGTTGGCAAATGGGACGAATTCTCTGATCCCATCCCATCCCACCAGATTTTCAAATTCGCCGTCCCATCCCATCCCATTTGTCCGAACTGGCTTTTTCCAATCCCATATAATCCCACTTGCGGTATTTGACTGTACAACCGCTGTAGCATTGAAATTTTAATATTGTCGTAAGGTCTTAATGTGGTGGTATCGTTTTGTGAGGGGAATGTGAAACGCAATAAACTTTCGCAATTTTGCGAGTTGGAAAAATTTGACATATCTTTTAAAGCTTATAATCGGTAAATACGAATAAAGCAAAATTTGCAAAAAACCAGCAAAAGTTTTTGACATACTAACTAAATATAAACCATCATACTTTGAGTATCGATTTTTCAAAACTATAGAATGGGGCAAAATTTTTCCGTGCCATGATATGAAGAACATGTCGGTCGTGGGAAATTTTATAGATTTGGCTCAACAGGTCTTTTTTCATTTTCCTTCTGCCATATGTAGCTTACGCGAATCCATGGGGTAGTTTTTCAGAAATTGATGTTTAAAATAAAATGATCGCAGTTTTGCCAAATACGTTTGTTGGCCAAATCTCCAGCTTAAAGCAACGAACTCCAGCTAATAAGCATCAATAAAATGTGCAATTAGATTGTATAAATTGAGTAGAAAGTAAAGCGATAGGACTAATCGATTGAGTATATAAATAATTGAAAATTCTGCGTAAGATTTGGCAGTAATCTTGACAAAACTGATTTCCTCAAAAATGGTCGTTTTTCAACCCCCAAAATAGCTTTTGGCTTATACTGATTTTACCACACAAGAGATAGCTCAAAGGTTGTGTAAAATTAAAATAAAATTAAATAATATGAAATTTAAGTCTCATCTCCTTAAGCTTGCCTACGCCTCGGGTAATTGCGATATGCAATTATTCAGTGCCCAGTGCAAAATTTGATATAGCACTACTCCTCATCACGAAAGCAACTGGGGGTGTGGCACTAAGAGAAAAATTCAAAAGCAAGGAGAGGTCTGCTGTGTCCAAATAGGAAATCGCAAAGGTGTCGATTATAAGTCTGCGCCAAAAAACTTGAAACTGATGTAAGATACTGGGTAACATTTGTATAGTTTTAAAACTCTAAATAGATACATACTGTGTCATTGTGGAATTAGAATTATGAATCAGGCCTTCATAAAATGTTAATTATTTTGTGAAGTTAACTGCCGAAAGTAGCTTAATTCGGTTGCTTTTGGTGACCAAAAATGAGGGTCCTTAAGATTTGTTTAGCCGCAGACTATAAAAAACTAGATGTTCTAACTAGAAATTCTAATTCCACAGTGGCACAGTACATGTATAAAGGTTTGAAACGATACCCAATGTTGCTTGGAATCCTTTGCCAGTGTAGATATTTTTTGGCGGAGAAATGAAATTTTTTCTGTAAAATAGTGAAAATAGCTGATTTTTACAGAGACATTTTACGACCAGGTAAATTATATTTTATATTTTATATTGTAAAATTGCATATTTTTGCATTTCAACATATTTATTCATTTTATAAAAACTTGAAGTTGACTGACTTGCGAAAATTTGCTTCAACTATATGAAAAACTCTCGTACTCGCTCATATTCAAATTGCACACAGTTGATGGGTTGATGGGAGAACTGAACGAAGAACTCAAAATTTGAACTTGATATGCACGCCTATGTGGTTAGTTTATGTGCGAAAGTGAACGAAATCCGTGATCTATAAGTTTTTCATGATGGACCCCTTTAACTGCTAGCTTAAAGTGGTGATTCCTTTTGGGCACATATTATTGGTTGACGGTCCAAATCAAGATGAAATTTGATGAAACTTTCCAAAATAAGTTCCTTTCGCATTCTAACACCCTCCGCGCAATCCCGCTTCAAAACTTCAACGTTTCCGTTCAGGGCGGTTTTTGCAGCTTTTTGACAATTAGACAGTAGTTGCAAAGCTATGATTATATTCTTTCGAAAGATCTTGTTGAGCTCTACATTTTTGCTTTTTGAAGTATCTTTCTAGCGTTTCTCTATAGTGAGATATAACTGATTTTCTTATTTTGGCGTTGAAAACTTGTCATTTTCTGCAGAAATCAAATAATCCGCCATTTCTTGAGCTACGCAAGCCGTAAAATTAAACAAATTGCGTCAATTTGAAGGTCTCGTCGAGGCCGATTATTCGTGGCGTTATAATCTTCTAAATGCTATCCTGTACGCTGCTATCATAAAAAATGTAGTTTTTGCAAAAACATGACCAAATTTTTTCCAGCGATTGTGGAGCATTTACTATGCATGATAGAGAGTTGCCACTTACTAGACATGTTTTACACAAAAATACCCAGGGACCCTTTTTTAGTTGCCCCGATTGCTGCTTTCTAGCTAAAGTGGTCGCTTGCTAAAGTTGGGAAAAGTAGGCAAAAACCTGGTTGCGCATACATTTTAGCTAATATCTCCATTACGAAGAGAGGTTTCATAATAACTAAAAAAGGGTCCCCAGGTATTTGATAGAGGTATCGAATGGTATAATCGATGCCTCACGAAAAAATTTACTTTAGTCTGCAAAAAATCTGGAAAATTAGAGTACTTCGAAAATGCAGTAAAATAGTTTCCGAAAACTGAAGCTAGTTTTCTTGCAGTTATTAGAAAGAAAAAATGTTAAGCTCCATTCTGATATAAAAATGGCATCTTAACTCTAAGTAATGAATGAGTAATAAGGGTTCAAAGTTGATGTCTCCAAAAGGCATCACCACCTTAACATATGTAGCTCAAAGGTAGTAAAAGCTAAGATGTTTATTTCGGTGACCCTTTTTCATTTATATCAACCAATCACGTGTATCGATAACGAACTGAGAGAATATTGGCAAAAACCGAAGATTTTTATTTTTTCACCTAAAAATTCGGGACTGGTCCCAGAATGTTAAAGAGCACCATATTTGGAAAGTTTCATCAACGTGCATCATAAAAATTGGAGCCTGTAAGGTTACATTTACACAAAGCGATACCAGCACCTTAAAGAGCTCCATGCTTTGCTTTGCTGGTAGTCATCAAATCAAAACACCAATCATGAAATTGAACAGACATTTTTATGCCAAATTTACCAAAATATTGCACTTTTTCAAAATTTGGAAACGGTGTTTGAAGGCAATGTAAGGCAAAATAATCCCACAAAATCCCACTGATCCCACATGGGATGAGTTTTTAATCCCATCCCATCCCATGGGATTCCATCCCAGATGCCAACACTGTAAAACAGTATCATGAGATTCATTTTCCTGAAGTTTCATAAAAAACCAGGCGTCAAATTTAAAAAATGTCTTGGTGTAAATTGAACCATGCATGATTACAATAGTCCATAACACCCTAACCACTAAGATGTTCCTATGAGACATTGACATCACAGTCAAGCTTGTACTTATTGACTTAACAACTTTTTGCATTGAATACACAGGCCTAGTTAAGTTAAAAAAGAATTTTGAGATAAATGCACTAGCACTGTCATAAATTTAAATTTAATGAACAATTTAAATAATTTAACATTCGAAGAAAACATGCTTGCCTGCGTCAGACAGCCAACTAACCAAAACAGAAAATAAAAATCTGAGCCAAGCCGGGAATCGAACCCGGGCCTGTCGCTCGCTGACCCGGCAAGAAATAACTGCGCTAACTTCATACCGCTCATCCTTCCAGTAGGAAGTAATGAAAAGACATATCCCTGCGTGCCGGTCGGCTTCATTGATATCCTGAACTTTCTCCAGGTGAATACTTAATTCAACCGGAGTTCGTTTGGCGGGTCGTCGGGAAAACTCACCACCCGAGGCGTCCAAAATTTCCTGAATTGTGATGCAGTCCGGAGTGTCTTCGGCCTGTAGCGGCAGTTTTGCCACTGCAAACCGTTGCAATAGAGTTGCAATTAGCAATAGGATTGCAGTCACCTGCTTTGCAGACATGACGGGCTAACATTAAGCTTTCGCATAGTCCAATTGAATTGATGTTTCATAAAAATTTTACAGAAAATACAGAAGAAGCCAAATTGAGTGAAAATTAAATGGATAACAATTTTGCAGAGAAAATGTCCATAAATGGAGACAGATTTCAATTTCTAGAAATCCAGTCGATTAAATAATGAATTAGGTAATGCACTGAAATTCTGCGCCTGTTACCACACTTCTCAAGTCAAATCCTAAAAATAGAAAAAACGGGAACATAAGTACATAGGTATGTACATAACTAAATTATAGTGAAATATCAATGAATTGAGCAGCAACTAGTGACTTTTCAAGAACGAATTAAGTGGAATGAAACCTACCCTTTTCAGGAATGGGTTAGGAAAGAAATATTATAGCTATAATAATACGGAAAGAGTAAAACATTATCTTTACTGTATTCGTTCATCTTGAAAAACTTTTTTTGCAAGGCGTGTTTTGTAACTTTCATGGCACTCTGTGAGATCCGTGAAATGCTGCTACCGCAGACTAGAGATGAGGATTTTGGCTCGCGGCTCGGCTCGGCTAGGCTGAGTCGAGCCGAGCCGGCAACAATTTCTCCCGAGCCGAGCCGAGCCGAGCCGGAGAATTGAAACTCCGAGCCGAGCCGAGCCGAGCCGACCCTATCGAAAAATTTTAAGTTCATTGTAATTACTTCCGAATTTATTCAAACAAAATAGCCAACTAATTCAATGAATTCTGTTTTCTGTTTTTTCAACTTTGTCGTCTAATTTTCCGTTTTTCCTTGTCTTTATTCCTACCTTCCTTCCACGCCAACTTAGTTTAAAAGTTAGGCTGTGCTTGAAGTCAACTTATGTATGGTCATGGTGTAGTTAGAAAGAAACCTTTTGACTTAATTATTTCAACTTGTCGTATTTGGTATTATCAAAAATGTTACAATTAAAATTTGCATTGTCTTACTACTGTGGCTTTGGGTTTTTTAGTAATTTATCAAATAGCAGATAAGGTTGTAAAACTGCTGATTATATACCAGAAATACTTACTATTAATTTAGCGTTTAAAATTATTCTGCAAAATTACAATTGACTACGATTATGGCTACGATCGGCAGGAAGCAACTAGAGGATTTGAAATTTTTTAAAATTTAAAGATAATGTAAAATAATTCTGAATTTTATTGCGGAGTTCTCAAGCATTTTGCAATTTATCAGACTAAGCCTTTTCTCAAGACTGCGAAAAACAAAAAGTTTTCTCGTGATTTTTTTCGACGTTTATCACTGGCTTCTTTTCATATTGTATGCATAGAATAAAATAATAAATTTTAAGCAAAAACAAGCATGAATAGGTGCCCGCCCACTTTCGCAGAATATACATTTACGAAATATCAATATCATTAAACCTTATGTATAATCGTTGGACTCTGCAGCTCGCACTGTCTCGGTAATAATGGAATTTTGGTGATTCACACTGGTACACAAAAACTAGACAGCTGTTTTCAGGCCTTTTGTCAAAAACAACGTAGAAAATCCACAATTCAGTGCAATCGGTCAAATTTCAAATTTCAAGCTGGAGGAGCCGAGCCGAGCCGAGCCGACCACATTTTCTCCCGAGCCGAGCCGAGGAGGAAATTTCCCAGTAGGTAGTAAATATCAGTTTCGATTTTAATTTTCATCTCATCATATTTGATTGTTCTAGTCGAGATATCTGCGTGAAATTGACATTCACTCTATATCTTTGGCTTCTGAATTGAAGAAATGTAGCATCGGTTACTGGCAGGCACCCCGTTGATATGGAGTTCTAAAAATCGCAAAGAAATAGAATAAAATGGCTAGAGGCCTCATAATTTGATTTTTCGTGTTCTCAGTTTCTTTCTGAGTAGGTACGTTTTATGGAAATATGACCGTAAGTGCAAATCTTAGGAAATTACACCCGTGCTCGGCAAGCCCAAACAGCTGTTATGTACAAGCGTTAATTTAGGTCCTTCATTTGTCGAAATTTAGGAAGCCATTTAAGGCTCCGGTTTAATTCGGGAGAAAAATCTCAAGAGAGCTTTTTTGGAGGGAATGGGGAAGAAAAACCAAAAAATAGCTAAAACCTAATGAGCAAGATTTGTAGCCATGTTGGCAGACTTAGCTTGACCGTTCTCACAATAAAAAAATCATCATTAATTAAATTAATTATGATCATAAAGAAAATTCCTGGAACAAAAGGGGTATAAAAATCAGCGGGTTCTGAATTTATTGCCCTATCCAAAGCTTATGACTTAGCAGACTAGCATAAAGCACACACTAAAACTGTGACTGAGAGCAGGCATGTGCAGGAGGGGAAATTCTGGGGGGGGGAAGGGGTGAGCCGGCTGCCGAAGGCCGCTGAAAAACCGGATTTTTCCGGTTTATTGCCCAAAAACCGGAAAAATCCGGATTCTGGGGGGGTGAGCTTCAGGTGAAACCCTCTCCCCCCAACCCCCTCCCCCAAGCACTAGGGATCGACCGGAACTCCAAAAAACCGGAACCGGAACCAAAAAGTACCGGAACCGGAACCGGAACCGGAATTCCGGTCGATCCCTACCAAGCACATGTATGACTGAGAGGTATTTATTTGAATAGGACTGGGGGCGAAAAGCTGTGAGTTCGAATTACACCACCACCAGTTTTGGTCGTTGGACGGCTAACGGCCATTGGCCGGCCAACAGCCAACGGCCAACGGGCGGCCAACGTGCAGGTTTCAAGCCCAGATGGGAATTTTTCCTGCAAACCCCGAAAGATTGCTAAAATTTTGCTGTTTTCTTTATTTTAAATGGCTAGAGTTGGAGACAATTGTCCGGCAAATTTTCGGATGAAGGCCCGTTGCTTGTGTTGGCCGGCCGTTGGTCGAACCGGCAAACACCCAGCACTATTGAATAGTTGTGATAATGCTTCGACAAGCAATAGCATTAATATTTCGTTTGTCTTCGGTATCAGTTTAAAATGATATCTTGGATTTTCTAAAAAGTTCTGCCCTTCCGCATATATATAGTTAGTTTTCACACTTCTTTGTATGTATTATGGAATAATAATATTCGTTGCGACATTATGCTAACGTGGGTACAATAAGCATGAAGTTTTTAACACTTTTGTCCGTTATAGAATAATATTCGTCGCTACACGTATACTGACGTGAGCATTACGTTGCATTACTTTACAATATAAAGAAATGGGTCAAGTAGGTCTTCGAAATCTTATTACTTTGCGAGCATGCCGTTTACCCTTCCGCATATTATTTTTACTAGCAAACTCTTAACATAACGTAAACCGTAGACAGAGAGCACAAGAAAACCAGTTCTCTGCAAGTTTAGATGTGTAACTCAATACGTCTATGCTAGGCCAACGACGGGCCAAACGGCCAACGGCCAATGAACAGCCAATGGCCAATTGGCCGACCAACGGCCAACGGCAAACGAACGACCAGCGGTCAATTGGCCGTTGGCCGTTGGCCGGCCAAGCCAATTGGCCCCGAAATTCTTGGCCAAAGGCCAGCGCCCACCACATGTAGTTTCAATAACAAAACCAAAAGTTTCAACTTTTAATCCCACGTTAAGAAGAACTATATCTTCATGATTTCACTTATACTAATTGATTTGCTCTTTTCTATTAAGGGGCAATTCTTCTACGTTCCACATAAAATGTGACATAACATAGTTTTCAATACGGCGACTAAGTAGAGAACTGTCTTAGCTCAGAAAAATCTGGGCAAAATCCAAAAAGTCAAATTTCACTGTGTGGGCTGGCGCGAAAGCGTCTTCAAAAATGTTACTACAGTTTGGGAACGAATTCCAACTTAAGCTTGGTTCGATTGTGCCCGGGTGGCTCAATCGGTAGAGCGTTGGCCTAGACAGCCTAAGGTTGTGGGTTCGATCCCCACCTCGGGCCCGAATTTTTCGGGTCGGAGGTGCTGTAGTGACAATCTTAGTTTCGTTTGTTCTTTCATTTGTCGCGACAGAGATGTCAAAATTCTAGTTAAGTTTTGCAACAAGTCTTACAAAGTTATACATATATGACAATATCACTCTAAATTGACACAAATAACAGGTATTGTGGTATTGTTGGTAACTGGAAAAATTCCTATTAAAATACAACCTAAAACGTTTCAACAGAGCACCTAAAATTTCCTCATAGCGCTAAAGAAGTCAGCAGCCCTTATTTTGCTGATTTATCGAACTTGCCAAAAAATAAAATACTCCCCAATCCATCAAGTTGCGATTTGTGTTGTCAAAGTCTTGCTAAATTTCACTTAACACCCTCCTTAAAACACTACCCAACTCGTAATGTCAACACGCTTAGTTTCTACTAGCAAGAGCGTTGTAAGCAAGTAAACGTCATACTCTCAAGTCGAAGCTCATGGGGTGTTAAGTAAGACTACTCTTAGATTCAATTTAGTGGACAAAACATGATGTCGTATGCTATTAAAAAGTTTTCAAATTAAAATGTTATTAAAAAATTTTCATATCAGTGTTTCTGAATGTTTCAAGATTCAAGTAGCAAGAAAGTAGTAAAAAATTTTCGGCCCGTCCCGACTCGGCCCGCTAACCAAAGGATGTAGGCCCAGCCCGGCCCAACCCGGCCCGCGGACCGGGCCTTTCCGGGCCGGGCCGGGCCGACGGGCCGAAATGCTCATCTCTAACAGATGCTTCAGTGCAAAGAGCTTATTAAACCCGAATTCTAATCCAATGTAGCCATCTAGGTACCTATTATAGAACGAAGTTAGCAAAGTTACAGGGATACTTAGTGAGGGAAAATAGTATACATACTTGAACATAATTTAATTTGCCAAAAAATGTGCATACTCCTGGTGAAAAATAAGTAAAACAGAAAGTGCTATATTATGTAATGCGATGTGATGTGACAATACCATTAAGTAAAATATCATACAATTTAAAAAATTTTCAAAAATGAAAAATAAACATCCTTAAAACAACTTCAAAGTTGAACAGTAATTCAAGTGAAAAGTGAATTTTATAAGCATTTTATGAACTAAAAGAATTTTGATACAGCTCAAACATTACTATTATGCCATAGATTATTTTCTTAGTAGTAAACCTTTTAGGATACGGGGACATTCAACCCGGAAGTATGGGTTTACGGTATTGCCTAGGGCCATTAGTTTCCTTGAACAATTCGTGGCCATATGCCAAAGTTCTCAGTCAGTAGGTTGTACTCAGGCATGACGTCTTCAAGGACAATAGCTTCATGTGGAAAAGGAAAATTGACAAAATTGAGAAAAGCTTCACCTATTCGTGACCTCACTCACGCAAAGCGCGAACGACCGAAACTGCCCACAAAAAGCCAATCTATGTAAATGCTAAACACACATTAGGAAACTGTCCAAAAATTGGATAACCACAACATGCTACGTTTGGTAAAGTCGATTATTTGATTGTGCTTTGATTATTTGATTGGTTATTAACTTTGGGTATAATAATATTCAAAGATTAATTTTAAGTAGAATGTGCAATTACATAACCGAATCAAAAAAGCCGTGAGTGAGATTCAAACCAACAACCTCTAGTGTATCACCAATTGAGCCACCCAACGCTGATTGGAGTGCTACTGGAAAAGGTTGAAATCAGGATTGAAAGATGTGAAAAAAGTGTCCAGGGCGGGGATCGAACCACCGAGCTCTCGAAAATTGAGTAAAACGCTCTACCACTGAGCCACACCTCTGGAGAGCAAGACTGGTTTATGACGTTAATTTCAACCTTCCGGTGTTTACGTAAAGCAAAACGCTAACATCAGCGCACATGCGCATGACGTCTACTCAGAGTTGTATGCGGGCCGATTTTTGCGGCCCGCGCCCGGCCCGCAGCCCGCACCTCATGACCGCGGCCCGCAACACTCCGGCCCGCGGCCCGCACACGCGTAAACCGGCCCGCAGGTACCCGCACATACAAATTGCTACCTATGTAGTACCTGAGCACCAAAACTGTTGTATTTTGAAAGATACTTCCGGATCCGGCAAATTTTCCTGTCCGTTTAATTTGAACTTTGTTGTCTACCAAATTATTGTTCTTAAAGTGGTAATAAAAGCCTATCTTCCCTTAACACGTTCAGTACTACTACTGAGCCATCGGTGGGTCAGTCCGATTCCTACTGGCAAACTACTGATCCACCCTTGTGTCAGGCTCGCTAGCTTTAGCATGTAGTTTGCAGAGAAAAAATTTTTTAGTGTGCAACGCAAAATATTCATGCGGCTGTTAGTGCGTACAGGAGGAGGAATTATTCCTGTATTATTTATATTTTTGTTTGTGAGTGTGTATATAGTATTAAAATAGTATTAGTCTATGATGTAATTAACCAAAAATGGTATTAGTAGTGAACGTGTTAT
Source organism: Trissonchulus latispiculum (assembly GCA_030248195.1). Classification (NCBI taxonomy): domain Eukaryota; kingdom Metazoa; phylum Nematoda; class Enoplea; order Enoplida; family Ironidae; genus Trissonchulus; species Trissonchulus latispiculum. The sequence continues at coordinate 15,436 of JASAND010014225.1, forward strand.
ATAATTAAAAGGGTACACCATGAAAAAATTTTTGGGCAGGGATTTTGTTCATTTTTACGCAAATGTTTGACGCATTTATCCTTGACAGCGAGTTTCTTTCAGCACTTGACGAGCTTAATTAACCAGCTATTAATTGTAGGAAAATAAAAATTGGTATTGAAAGCGCCAAAGCTGCGACGCAGCAACAATTTTCTCCATAACGCCCTATGCTGTGGAACTTCATTCGGCTGTCATTGACCTTAAATGAATTAGTCTTCAGCAAGAAGTTGTGAATGAAAGTTAAATGAATTAAAGTCTTCAGTAAGAAAGAAGTTATCATGGATTTATATTTATTTATGTGCAAAAGCACGAATTTAAGAAATTAAATTAAAAATTCAGTTTCTGCGCCAATGAAAATAGGCGTTAAAGCTTTTAAAGATAATATTTCGGCAAATATGCTACCTCGACTTTCAGTGCTAAACACTCACAAAGGTTCCAGTAGAAACCACAGGATTGACTTTAGTAGATGATAAATACGTTTCGACTTATTTCTGCAGGACATCTCGTTGATATTTTTCACAGAAGATACTTTGGTCTAATGGATTACAAGCTAGACTTGTATATATTCAATACAAATAAAACCTGTAGTTTTCACTGATTTATATCTACAGGTTATTACTCAATACGCTGAATGATTATGCAAACTGAGTAATATAGTACATGCTGAAGGTGTCGAGTGGCATAACGAAGTCAAATAGTGTTTAAAAATCTGAAATACTGCCTTCTTTTGTATATAATTTGGTATGTATGAAATCTCTAGAAAGCAAAATTATCCCCATGAAAGTAGCCCAAAATCGGCCCGCATCGGCCCGCGCGGCCCGCGCGGGTAGTAAAATTCGGCCCGCCCCGCCCCGCCCCGCGGGTACCCGCGGGTACCCGCGGGTACCCGCGGCCCGCATACAACTCTGCGTCTACTCCTTTCCAAAGCTTGAAGGTCGAGCGGTAGTACAGTAAATTCGAAGAAAGGTAGGGAACCTGTCCAAAGTAAATACCAACCCATGGTTGAAAAATGATGCCAGACAAGAAAAAGTTAAGCATCAAATTACCATCTTTGCACTAATTGGCTCTGAACTTCAAGCATTACTAAAGAGTCCATCATATCACACTTTTAGTAAAGACAGACAAAAATAGATACTTTCTCAGCAGTTTTCTACTCTTTTTTCAGTAGGGTCACTTTTTCTTCTAGAAACTGGCGACAAGTTCATTAGAACTATATTCTGACTTCACTGTCTAGAGCCCCGATAATGAATGAATGAAAAATAACAGAGTTAGGTAAGTTGCGTACAACGTGCTAGGGATCGGGCAGATTTATAAATCTTTAACCATTGCAGGTCACTTACATGAAAAAATTTTAAAGCGGGTTTTAAAGCCCGGTTCACACTGCACAAGGTTTAAGGTTTAAGGTTTAAGGTTTATGGTTTAAGGTTTAAGGTTTAAGGTTAAACTTGTTTATTTATGTTGAAGCGTTCACACTGGAAGGTTTAAGGTTTAAGGTTTAAGGTTTTAGGTTTAAGGTTTAAGGTTTAAGAAAGCCGAGTTAAAATATTTTTAACTTTGTATTTAGGTTTAAGCTTCCTATGTATTATATACAGAATGTTTAGTTAATATTTTTCGTTATGTATGATTTGTATGAAATTCCCTTTACACATGGCCTTCTTTTTTTTTTTTTTTTTTTACTACCCATAGGCAGAACTAAAAAAAGGGAGGAAGGTGGTGGGGGGGGGGGGGGGGGGGGGGGGGGGGGGGGGGGGGGGGGGGGGGGGGGGGGGGGGGGGGGGGGGGGGGGGGGGGGGGGGGGGGGGGGGGGGGGGGGGGGGGGGGGGGGGGGGGGGGGGGGGGGGGGGGGGGGGGGGGGGGGGGGGGGGGCCTCCCGTGGGGGGGGGGGGGGGGGGGGGGGGGAAACCGTGAAAGAGAAAGATTTGATTCCCAGATTTCGGAG